>PVIY010005175.1:0-96594 GCA_004026745.1 Myrmecophaga tridactyla | reverse complement strand
GGCCTCTTCGGTGGATAGAGCAAAGAAGCTTTTTTTCTTTTAACCTTGAGTTCATTTTGGAAGCTCTAATTACAGTCTAACACCATAGGGCTTTTCCTCTTTGTCTCTCAATCCATGTTTGTATTTTCTTTCTTCCAAAGTGAGAAACCTGGTTCCCAGCAACACCAGGTTAGCTGCCCATTTGCTGAGTTCCTAGCACGTGTGTGCACTCACATTTAGAGTTGCTGCTCCAGCGCTACCAGCCCCACAAAGTCTTCTAGAAAGCCGAGCTTGACGTTTCTTAGCAGTTGTTTTGGCCTTTGGACTGTTTCCACCGAGAGTTACATCCAGAGCGCTGTGTTCAGAACATGCTTTCCTCCTTATGGTTAGATTATCTATTTCATATATATCATTAGGTTCAGGGGTTTCGTTTGTAATAAATTTCATGGATTTCACCCCATTCAGGATGTATAGGACATTTATATTGTTCAGAAGTCAAAACTACATAAACAGATAGACTCAGAGAACTCTTACCCTTCCCTGTATCTTCTGTTCTTTCTGCCAACCTCTGTAAGTGACCTACTTAATTTTTTTCTGCTTTATCCTTCCTATGTGTCTTTTTCTCCTTCCTTCTTAATCAAAAGCATACTATATACACATATACTTTTCTATGTAGCTTTTTTCATTTAACAATATATCCTAGAAACCACTCTCTATGTTTTATACTTATCTTCCTCATAGAAATTTGAAATTATTCTAAATTATTTTAAAAGATGATTAACCATGAACCACATATCCATTAACTCATAATACACGAAACTCAGGAAATTTGCTTTTAAATGGCAAAGGTATGCCCTCTCACATGCACCTGACTTCTTCATTAGCGTGGCATCACTGTTAACATGCAGAGCTCCAGTGTGTGCCATATGAAACTTCCCAGGAGAAAAGATCAACCACCAAGGCAGAGCTTGATGGTTTTTTTTGACTAGTTTTTGTAGAGCTCATGAAGCTGTGGAATCCTGGGACTGCTAGTAGCTTCAGTTTTGTCTTTGTGAGGCGTCTGCTTTACTAGAGAAGCCGGATACATGTTTACATTTGATTAATTAGCAAATGCTAAACTGGAGTAGTGAAAAGAGGATGCTTTGCAACATTTGTAATCTATCCACAGATAGCACTTTGACCACAGCAAATAGCAAAACAGATTGATTTTAGTAATCTGCTAAAATATGCCAATTCCTATGAGAGATTTTTGAATCTAGGGATTGTCTGAAAATAAATACTTTATGGAAACCTCACTGCCTTGAGCATAAAGCAAAGATGTACTTTTTTTCCCATTTTGAGATATTCTGAGTAGCCAAAGTTTGAAAGCAGATAGATTGCTTTTCAGAAGGTTTTTCCCCCAGTTTTAGAACCTTCTATGGATTCATTTTGAGGATTGACCTAAAGTGATAGGTAGAAGTTAAGGGGAGGCAAATTTCAGCTCAGTGTCTGAAGGTTATTTCTCTGTGCTTGCTTTGTGAAACAGGAAACTCCTTATTAATGGACATTCAAGCAGAAGCACAGATCGCCCAGAGATGCTGCGAAAGTGCAGCACTGGGAATAGGTTGCATTCGATGGCCTGTAAGATCTTTTCAGTCTAATATTCCATGCATTAAAAAGTAAAGTGTTAATTTGTGATACGAGTTTTTTTTTCCCTTAGAAAATATTAACCCTTTACAATTTGAAACCGGAAACCAATATGTGACTTCATGTTTCACTAGACGCAGCTGAGTCTGTAGGTCATAATGCAATTCTGCTGTCATCCCTTGAAAATATTACACATATGGTGTTTTGGTGAGTGGAGATTTTAGCTATCTTTTATATTATAATGTTTAATGTCATTACTTTTTATTGAGACTCCATAAGAAGAATTGTAGATTGTTTGAAAAATAGAGGGTAAATCCACCCAGAGTCCAACAATCCTAATGCAGTTACAGGAAGTCATTAGTTTTCACAGTTTTGAATGTGAATGTCCAAGACATATTTGCTAAGAGACTGGTGTGAGGGAGATCACCGCTTAACTTGTGAACGAGTCTGATGGCCTGGTGTCTGCTCTCAGTTTAGCTGCTTTTTTATTTTTTATCATTCATTTCGCTACCATATACAAAGACTAGACTGAACCGGTTTAAGCTTTGGCTTCATTTGCAATTGAAATTCAGTTTGGTAAAGTCAGGTATAATTTTATTGCAGACATATTTCTCTGCTTGACCTCTAATGAAAATGAATTTTTTTTTTTTAAAAAAAACAGTTGCTCAGAAGAAAAAAAAATACTATGATATTTTCCATTTTAGAACAAACCAAAGAAAACCCCCAAATCTTCTCCTGGCCCCATGTACCCCAATAGTGCAGTCCCAATCTGTGTACGTTGTCATGGCAACACTTCTTGAAAAAGATGCTTTCTATCACTGTCTCTACCTTTTCACATAATTTTGTTTTCATCCTGTTTCAGTGGGGCTTCCACTGCCAGCAGCACTCAACACTGCTTCTGTAAGTCTGCAGTGTAACATCCCTACCATTGATTTATCTATGATATAGCTCTGAGGATGAATCTAGTGGTCACTTCTCTGCCCTAATTTTTTTAACCATCCAGGAGAATCTGAAAAAGTGGGACTACTTCCTCTTTCTTGAAATTCTTTCTTCTTTTAGTTTTGATGACTTCACATCACAAACTCCTTCGAAGACTTCAGTTGTGCTGCCAGTGCTTGGGCCCGGACAGCCTTCTGTTTTCTATTATTATGCGTTCCCTAAGTAATGTGTCCAGTACCCTTGCTTTACACACAGCCTCATGTTAATGGCGATGCCATCTCCAGCCCTGAATTGTGCCTTTAGTTCCAGACATACACACCTGACTGCCAGCCTGATGCTGCCTTCAGGTGTGAGCGAACAGGTGACACTCTGCTTACCTGGAGTGGGACTCATGATTATCCTCACCCCAGCCTGGCTCCCCCAGAGGCTTCCACATTTCACTAAATGGCGACTCACCTGTCAGCTTAGTTCTGCAAGCCCAAAGCGTAAAAGTTAACCCTGATGTATCTCTTCTACTCCTCCCCAGCATAATTCATTAATAATTTCTGCTCATCCCACTTAAAAAAATATGACCGGTACCTGACCATATGTAGCCACGTCTATTGCTATTATCTTAGTACAAGCCAGCTTCATTTCTCAGATGGAATATTGCAGCAGCCTTCTAACCAGTTTCCCTCTTTCTTCTCTTATCCTCCTTACGACATTCCATTTTGCATATAGCAACCAAAATGTTCTTTTAAATTACAAATTCAGTCCTTCCCATTCTGCAAACTCAATCACAATTTTCTAATATTCTTAACAAACATGCAAACAAAATTGAAAAACTTCCCACTCAGCAGAAAGATCCTACCTGTCCTTCCAACGTCATCCCATGACGATTTCTCCCCTGCCCTCTATACCCAGTCATACTGGATTTTTATGTTGTTGTTCCTTAAATACAGTATAACTTTCTGCTGCTGTGTAACAAAATAGCATGAATTTAGCAGCTTAAAGCAATACCCATGCATTACAGCAGCTGCTGTGGGCCAGAACCCCGGGCATGGCTAAGCTGAGTCTTCTCTTGCACGGCTAAGCTGAGTCTTCTCTTCATGGTCTCACAGGGCTTCAGACAACGTCATCACTGGGCAGTGGTGTCCTGTGAGCTCATTGAACCTCTTCCAAGCTTGGGTGGTAGTTGGCAGAATTCATTTCCTTCTGGTTGTAGGACTGAGGTCCCGTTTTCTTGCTGGCTCTTGCCTGGGGGCCACTCTCAACTTCTGGAGACCAACCTTGTGATGCTGTCATGGAGTGGCAACTAATTCTTCAAAGCCAGCTGGGGACTGTGCTTAGGTCGGCCCCATCTCTCATCAAATTAAGTCTGTTCCACGCAGGACAACCTTCCTTTTGATTAACTCAGGGTCAACTAATTAGAGACCTTGATTACATGTATAAAATTCCTTTTGCCATATAACATAGCATAACAGAACTGATATCCCATCATATTCAGTCCCCAAGAGGAGGGGGTTATACAGGGCATGCACCCCAGAAGATGGGAATTTTGGGGGCCAACTTAGAGTTTGCCTACCACGCACCAAGCTTCTACCTGTTTTCTCCTCTGCGTTACCTGGTCCCTCTGCCTACTTCCTTATCTCCATATGCCTTCTGTATTTGTACCCTGTTTTCATCCTAAAACTTACCTTGGACGGTGATGTGTCCTAACCACCTTCAGAGGCCACACAGCCATTCTCAGTTTGCATTCCTTCATTAACTTATAGTTATCTGATATTTTCCTACTTATTTACTGGTTTATGTGCCAATTGTCAGTCTTCCCTCTTTCTCAACACCAGTGTGGTAGCTGCATTAAAATTAGGTAGCGTGCCTATATTTTTTATTGTTGTATCACCTATGCCTAAAGCATCACCTTAATCAATATGTATTGAATAAATGAATGAAAGATGCAGAACAGAGCTTACTTTATTGGCAGAATTTAATTTCTCTGCAAATTACTTTCTTTTTTTAATAGAAAATTTTAGGTGCAAACAAATAACTTAAGATATCCCAGTATGATTTACTCCATTCATTGAGGAAACTGACAAATTATTTTAGTATTTTAGAATTTTGGAATTCACAAAGATTTTGGCCATATTCTTCTTAAAATCTCAGTCTTCTTTGTTTTCATTTTTATGTGTATCCAGAAGTCATTTTCCATTTGTGTTAATGATTTATGTCGTTTCAATCATAGTAAACATGCAGTTTCATGTCATGCTTTTTCACCTACCATGTTATAAGCAGTTTTTGTTTCATTTTAATTTATTCTGTGCAATTTAAAGTGAAAGTTAAAACATCACACAGACAAACCACAGAAGCTTTAGATATAGTGCTGACCAGTTTTAAAACAGGTAAATGATAATTTTATACACGTTCGACATCTCCAATTTTACATCTCGTTACCCAAAGATACTATTAACCCCACAAGTCTAATTCCTTATAGAGTCAGGTAGCAAGATGACAAAGAATCGCAGTACAGCACAGAATGTTTCCTTTAAGAAACTCCAGCAGCAGTATTTGATGAATGGCTATGCTTAGGATGACTTGGAGGGTAAGTATTAAACGTTCTTCATGAAATAGGCAGTAACAAATGGGAAATGCGACTTTTATTAGTAGGAGATAAAATGCTACTCTTTATGCTTTAAGTTAAAAGCTATAGGATATTTTAAAAGCAGATGATAAAAGCTGCTTTAATTCTAGACCCCATGGCAAAGTACTGTTTGGTTGTTTGAAAGTCTATAACCTTCGTGTACTTCTCATTGGCTCTTTTTCCTTTTGTGGGGGAGTGTGGTAGGGGGACACATGGGCCAGGAATCTATCCTGGGTCTCCCTCCTAGCAGGCTAGAAGCGCATTGGTTTTTTGTTTTGTTTTTTAACTTTTTTAATTGTAAAGCATAACATATTGTGGCAGTTAGATTCAGTTGTCAGCTTGGCCAGGTGAAGGCATCTAGTTCAATTGTTGTGGACATGAGCCAATGGTACGTGAACCTCATCCATTGCTGATTCCATCTGCAGTCGGCTAGGAGGCATTCCTGCTGCAGTGACTGATGTTTGACTTAATTGGCTGGTGCTTAAATGAGAGAGTTCAACATAGCACAGCCCAAGCAGCTCAGCACACCTCATCTCAGCACTCGCAGCTCAGCCCAGGCCTTTGGAGATGCAGAAAGGAATCACCCCGGGGAAAGTTGTTGGAACCCAGAGGCCAGGGGTGAAGGTAGCAGAGATTACCCTGAGCTTTCCCACATAAGAAAGAACCTCAGTGGAAAGTTAGCTGCCTTTCCTCTTAAGAACTAACAAAATAAATCCCCTTTTATTAAAAGCCAATCTGTCTCTGGTGTGTTGCATTCCGGCAGCTAGCAAACTAGAACATACATATACAAAGCAAAGAAATAAAAAAACAATAGTTTTCAAAGCTCTCTTCAACAAGTAGTTACAGGACAGATCCCAGAGTTTGTCATGGGCTACTATACCATCATCTCAAATTTTTCTTTCTAGCTTCTCTAGAATATAGGAGGCTACAAGACTTAAATATTTTTATCATCACAATAGACTTTTTTCCCTTCTTTTTTGTGAAAAATAGCATATATGTGAAAAAGCGATAAATTTCAAAGCACAGCATCATAATTAGTTGTAAAACATATTTCAGAGTTTGACATGGGTTATATTTCCATAATTTTGGGTTTTTATTTCTAGCTGCTCTAAGATACTGGAGACTAAAGGAGATATCAATTTAATGATTCAGCATTCAAAGTCGTGAGACATGCAACGATGTGAATGAACATGTGGGACTTTGGTGAGGCAAAATAAGCCAGGAGCAAAAGAATGAGAATGGCATGGTCACCTTCAGAAAATGCTTATAAGAAAATAGGGGCCTAGACTGCAAGCTTTTAGTGTAGACACATTATGTTCGGAGTGGTGATTATTATTTCTGGATTTTGAGAGGCTGTTATATATATATATATATATATATAGTTTATATATACTATTAATCCCACAAGTCTAATTCCTTATAGAGTCAAGTAGCAAGATGACAAAGCATCACAGTACAGCACTGAATGTTTCCTTTAAGTAACTCCAGCAGCAGTATTTGATGAATGATTATGCTTAGGACTGACTTGGAGGGTAAGTATTAAACATTCTTCATGAAATAGGCAGTAATATATATATTTTAATATAAACCTGATATTTAGAAATTAGAACGAAGCCAATCAGGTTGGGGTTAAAGTAATTCAGAGCATAGGGGTAAGGAAGACAGTGTCTATATTTTAGAACCATGCTCACTTTTTGAGACCAAAGGAAGAAAGGTTTATTTGGTCTGGAATCGAAATTTTCTGTAGCACATCATCTAACTCACCTATCTGTATAGCTCATTTGAACAATTGAAACACAGGGAGCCCAGAATAAGAAAGAGATCATTTAATCCTGTATAGCTTAATGTAATGCCTGGATACATCCTAGAGGATATTAAGTGGATAATCAAAAAGTATTGGCAAAGTCCCCTGGGGATGGGAGAAAGACTATGAAACTATTAAACCTTACCATCAGGGAAATCCCCTGGTACTGTGTTAAACTTTAGGGACACCCAAATCAATAGGCTATGCCCTAGATTCTGAGGCTTGCTTATTGGTTTTCTAAAGTCAACTTCAAATATAAAAACATTTGAAATTTACCATCAAAATCTAAAGTTGCATTGGTTATATCTTACATATTAAAACATAACCTTAAGAGAAAGTAACAAAAATATTGTATCATTGACTTAATGCCAAAAATTGTTGCTGTTTTTATTGAAAAAAATTTTTTTCTTTATTTTTGGTTGTATTGCTGTTTTTCAAAGCAGAAATGCTCTATTTTCAAATCTTTCAACATGTTTTTGTTTAAAATGTCATGTTTCGTGATGTGTCACTTCCTATATTCCAAACGTTCAGTAAAATGGCATCTTGAAATTGTTTTTAAACCAACAGTATTTAAAGAAATGGGTCAGCAAATCTGGGAATTGGCTGATGTGGACCATGCAACAGTATATATATTTTTTGTTATATTTTTATGTGCTATTTCATAGTTTTCCTAATTATCATCAATAATGACCGTATAAGATTTCAACTGGAAGAAATAACTATTTTTCTGGAGAGGCAGGTATGCTATACTAGAAAGAACACTGGATGTTGAAATCAGACAGACTTCCACTGAATTTCATTTCTGATATTTACTTATTGTGTGGCAGGGGTCAAGCTCCCTAACCTCTCCACCAGGATTTTCAGGTTTCCCTAATTGGGTGTGAGTTTCATTTAAAATAAAGATGTGGGCAGATTTTGATACTTGCTGGGATTGGAATTGTTTCTGGCAGACTGTAAACATAGGAATTCCAAATTTTCATACATTTGAATTCTGTTTATCCAGTATACATCATCATTTACCATGGGTCACGTGCTTTGAACTATATGCTGATGGCGCAAAGAAGAGCCGGTTAGTTTAGGCAACTCACAGGGTGTAATGATACAATATATATGGTGCTGTGGGCTGAACTCCCTTAACTCATCCCTGGAGAAGTTAAGAGTGGGGAACCCGGGGCTCTTGAGAGGCTTCAAAGAAAACCCAATGTTCACCCCCAGTTTTAAAGGATGAGTAGATTTTGCTGATTCAACAAGGAAGGGCTTAGCATTTATTCAACAATATTTGCTTTTTTTTGAGCCCCAATTATGTGTCAGGCTCAAAGTTAATCATGACTTCAAACACCAGTTAGATGTGTTTTATATAGGGTAATCTATAAGTAGTGTGAAAGATAAATTTGAAGAATTTAAAACTGGGAGCCAAAAGACAAGTAGAAGATATTTACAGTAGATGTAATGTAGGGAAATTGAAGAGGAGGTTGAGGCTTGCAAATTGAGGACAAACATTTCTTGAGTTTGGGGCAGAATAGATTTGAAATGCTTTTAGAGTTACAAAGATTAGATAACTGGTCCAAAGTCACACAAGTAAGATTGTTTTTTGTACAAAGGGACTTTTTAAATATTTTTATTGCTCCTAAGAAAGTCACAACTTTTGGAACTTGCCATTTTTCTCTAGAATGACATTTTTCAAAGATGCGCTTCACCTCATCAGGGGCAATTAATTGTTCTGAGAGTAACCTTTGTATGGTGAAGAACTAGAAAAATAAACATAGCTGTTTCCAATTTCTGGGACAATAGGGAACACAGGTCTATGGCCCCTTAGGGGAGGGAAACAAATCAGTTGGGTCTTAGGATCACCCACCTTTCTCTCTGCAGGCAGTTTCTAGGCTCCTGAGCAGGGAGAGGGAAACTCAGTGGAGCTGAGTGTTCTCAATGAATTGCAAAGATGAGGTTAGAGCTCAGGTAGGTCAAGGAGGCTAGAATTTCTGGGATGGATTATTGGAGAGGCGTGAACTGCATGCAGTAAGAGATCTGACGGTTTGCAAAAGGGTTTCATGAACTCTTTGGCTGAGCACTGATCAACACATTTAAGAGGCTTGGGAGAGAACCATTGGATAGTACTATGCTGAAAAATTTAAAGTGGTCATGCAGAATCAGGAAATTTTCCTGTTCCCATCAGTTAGAAGAAGAGACCTAACCTCTAAGATACAGGGCTCTGGGTAGAGTACTCAAAAGAGACTTGCTTTAGCAGCGGGAACTTAATGGTCCTTCTTGGTCCTTGCTTTTGGACCATCCTAACAAAGTTTAAAAAGAAGCCTTAAAATAAACTGATCTGCAAGTAAACTATGTACCAGTAACAAGAACGAAACAAAATCCAACACAATGTTCGCCAAATGAGAAAAAATTGTAAGGCATACAAAGAAGTCAGAAGGTATGACCCGTTGTCCAGAAAAAATAATACTAATCAGTAGAAGCAGATGGAGAGATGATGGATTTACCAGAAAAGAGCCTTAAAACAACTAACTTGAGCATCATAAATGCATTCAAGGATGTAAAGGGATACATGAGCATGGGGAAGAAAGAAATGCAAGATGGAAAAAAGACTTAAATGGAGCTTTTGGAAAGAACAGGTACAGTATCTAAAATAAAAAATGCAGTAGCTGCGATTAATATTGGACTGGACTGAAGAAGAAAAAATCAGTGATCTTGAAGACATAGCAATAGAAACTAAAATGAAGCACAGAAAGTAAAAACAAACGAAACAAAGGAAAACAGGACTTGAAAAATAAAAGAATAGCAAATCAGTCAGCTGTGCAGCCAATGAAAGCAGCTAAGGATCATGTAATTGGAGTCCCTGAAGGGGAGAAGGCTCAGAAAGATTAGTTGGGAAATAGTGTTTGAAATTTTTCAAAATTTGATGAAAACTGTAAATCCACAGTTGCAAAAAGTCCAATAAACCCCAAGCAGGGTAAACTTAAAAGAAGCCATATCATGTCACACTAAAATCAAATGACTGAAAACCAGTGATGAAGAGAAAAATTTTGCGATCATCCAGAGAAAAAGTACACATTACTTGCAGGGATATAAAGATAAGATTAAAGCAGACTTCGTTCATAAATTATATGAACTAGAAATGTAAAACACTGAAAGGAAAATGCTGTCAATCTGAACTCTTATTCCTAGTAAAAATATCATTCAGAAATGAAAGTGAAATAAACACTTGCAGACAAAAGCAGAGAAAAAAGATCTGCCATCAGATCTTTTCTGTAAGAGAGATTAAAGTAAGTTCTTCACGCAGAAGGCAGAAATGATATCAGGGGGAAATTTTGCTATACCAAACAATAAAAAGCTCCAGAAATGGTAAATATGTGGGTAAATGTGAATGACAGTTTTCTCAATGTTTTAAAAAGCCATTGTTTAATGGAAGCAACCCAACAGTACAGCAACTGATAAGGGATAAGTAAAATGTGGTATATACAATGGAATATTACTCAATATTAAAAAGGAACGAACTTCTGATAATGCTGCTATATAGATGAACCTTGAAAATATCAAGTTGCGTGAATGAAACCAGACACAAAAGGAAAAATATTGTACAGTCTCACTTTTATGAGATAATTAAAATATGTAAATTCATAGGGTGACAATGCAGGTTACCAGGCCTCAGGGTGGGGTGAGGGAATTTTGGGCTTTAATACTTAATTGGTACAGCGTTTCTGTTTGGGATGATAGAAACATTTTGGTAGCGATTGGTGGCGATGGCGGCACAAAACCGTGAATGTAATTCACACCACTGAATTGTATATTTGCTAGTGGATAAAATGGGAAGTTTTAGCTTGTATATATGTTAACAGAATAAAAAAAGTGACCATAGAACACAAGCAGTGACCCCCAATGTAAAGCGTGGACTGCAGTAATGACACAGTTATGATAATGACACTTTATCACGTCTAACAGAAGTGCCACATTAATGCGGTGTTAATAACAGGAAATTTGTGTGCCTGCAGGGGTCTATGGCAACTCTGCCCTTTCTACAAGATTTTTCCATAAACTTACAAATTCTCTAATAAAAAAATGTTTAAAGTAAAACTAATAATGAATATACTGTGTTGTTTTTGGCACACATTTGTAGTAAAGAATATTTGACAATAGTACAAAAATTAGGAGCAGGAACGTAATTACACTGTTAAGATTCTTAGTTGCTTCAGTTAGAATGCTTTCTGGTGTAAATTTCCTTAAATGATGTAAATGAACCTTTGCATGTTTGTGATTATAATTTTTCCTCTTATGTGAATGAGGAGATTTATTTTATCTAATATTACTCAAACTACCTGGAGTTTTTTTAAACCGTTCTCTAATTGTAAAATATAACATATATATTTTAAGTTTTGTGATACTGGCTCTTACATTTTGGTGTTTGATCCACTTTGAATTAATTTTTGTATAGGGTGTAAGGTAGGGGTCCTCTTTCATTCTTTTGGTATTGAAATCCAGTTCTCCCATGCCCATTTATTGAAAAGACCATTCTTTCCCAATTCAGTGGATTTGGGAGCCTTATCAAAGATCAAATGTCCATGAATTTGGTGGACAATCTCTGCACTCTCTATTCTATTCCACTGGCCAGTCCTTCTTTCTTTGTGCCAGGACCATGCTGTTTTGACCACTGTGTGGCTTTATAGTAAGCTTTAAGTGATAGACCTCATAGTTTGCTCTTCATTTTTAGGATATCCTTAGCTATTCGAGGTCTCTGTCCCTTCCATATAAATTTGATTATCAGTTTTTCCAAGTCTTCAAAGCAGGTTGTTGGGCTTTTTATTGATATTGCATTGAATCTGTAGATCAGTTTGGGTAGGATTGACATCTTGATGATATTCAACCTTCCTGTCCATGAGCATGAAATATCTTTCCATCTATTTAGGTCATTTTTAATATCTTTTAGCAATTTTTTGGTAATTTTCTGTGTATATGTCCTTGACAGCCCTGGTTTTACATCAGGTGTTATTCCTAGATACCTGATTCTTCTGGTTGCTATTCTGAATGGAAATTTTTCCTTAGTTGTCACCACAAATAGGTCATTGCTTGTATATAGAAATATTATGGACTATTGTACATTAATCTTGTGTCTTGCAGCTTTGCTGAATTTGCTTGTTAGCTCAAGTAGTTTTGCTGTAGATTTCTCAGGATTTTCTAATTATAGGATCATGGTACCTGCAAATAATGAAAGTTTCACTTCTTCCCTTCCTATTTAGACACCTTTTATTTCTTTCTCCTGTCTAATTGCTCCAGCTAGTACTTCTAATACAATGTTGAATAATAGTGGTGAGAATGGGCATCCTTGTCTCTTCCCTGATCTCAAGGGGAATGCTTTCAATTTCTTACCGTTAAGTATGATGCTGATTGTGGGCTTTTTACATATGTCTTTTATGATATTCAAAAAGTTTCCTTTAATGCCTAAATTTTCAAGTGTATTTTACCAGGAAAGGATGCTGGATTTTGTCAAATGCTTTTTCAATATCAATCAATATGATCATGTGATTTTTCCCTTTTGATTTTATTAATGTGCTGTATTACGTTGATTGATTTTCTTATGTTGAACCACCTTTGCATTCCTAAATTACAAATCCCATGATTTGCTAGTATTTTGTTAATAATTTTCGCATCTATGTTCATTAGGGAAATTCATCTGTAGTCTTCTTTTCTTGTATCACCTTTATCCAATTTTGATATTAGAGTATTGTTAGCTTCATAAAATGAGTTAGGTAGCATTCCTTTTTCTTCAGATTTTTGGAAGGATTGGTGTCAGTTCTTTTTGAAAAGTTTGATAAAATTCTCCTGTGAAGCTGTCACATCCTGGGCTCTTTTTGTGGGAAGGTTTTTTTTTTTCCCGCATGGGCAGACACCAGAAAGCGAACCTGGGTCTACAGCATGGCAGGTGAGAATCTCTGCCTGCCAAGCCACCCTGGCCCACCCTGTGGGTAGGTTTTTAATGACTGGATCTCTTTACTTGTAATTTGTTTGTTGAGATCTTCTATTTCTTCTTATGTCAGTATAGGTAATTCATGTGTATCTAGGAATTTGTCCATTTCATCTGAGTTATCTGGTTTGTTGGCATATAGTTCATAATATCCTCTTATGATTTTTAATCTTTTTTCATGATCTGTGGTAACAACCCCGCCTCTCATTTTTTATTTATTTATTTGTGTCCTTTCTCTTTTCTTCTTCGTTAGTCTAGCTGGGGGCCATCAATTTTATTAATTTTCTCAAAAAAGCAATTTTTAGTTTTATCGATTCTTTCCATTGTTTTATTTTTCTCCAGTTTGTTTATTTCTGCTTTAGTCTTTATTATATCTCTTTTTTATTTGCCTTTCTGATAGTTTGGCGTTCTTTCTCTAAATTCTCCAGGTGAGCAGTTAAATCCTTATGTTTTGCTCATTCTTGTTTTTTAATATAGGCATTTAGGGCAATAAATTTCCCTCTCAGCACTGCCTTTGCTGCATCCTATACATTTTTTTCTGGTGGGGGTGGGGGGCTGCATGATCTGGGAATTGAACTTGGGTCTCCTGCAGGGAAGGCAAGTATTCTAACACTGAACTACCCGTGCACCCATATCCCATAAGTTTTGATATGTTGTGTTCTCATTTTCATTCATCTCCCATTATTTATTGATTTCTTTAGCAATTTCTTCCTTGACCCACTGATTATTTAAGAGTATGTTGAATTTTCCATATATTTGTGAAAGCTGTGGTTCTTCAGTGATTATTAATATCCAACTTTATTCCATTGTGATCAGAAAGTGCTTTGAATAATTTCAATCTTGCTAAATTTACAGAGACTCAGTTTATGTCCCAGTATATGATCTGGAGAACGTTCCATGTGCACTAGAGAAGAATGTGTACCCTGGTGTTTGGGGATGTGATGATCTTTATATGTCTGTTAGATCTAATCCATTTATCTCATGTTTAGAATCTCTGTTTCCCTGTTGATCCTTGTGGTTGTTCTGTCTATAGCAGAGAGTGGTGTATTGAGGTCTCCCACTATTACTCTTGATATATCTATAGCTTCCTTCAGTTTTTCTAATATGTGCCTTATGTACTTTGCAGCTCCTTGTTTGGGAGCATACACATTTATGATTGTATTTCTTCCTGGTGAATTGTCCCTTTTATGAATATGTAGTGTCCTTGTTTGTCTCTTATTATGTCTTTACATTTAAAGTCTGTTTTATCTGCTATTACTCTCACTACTCCTCCTTTCTTTTGGTTACAGCTTGTATAGAAGATTTTTTTCCATCCTTTTACTTTTAATATGTGTCCTTGAGTCTAAGATGCTCCTTTTGTATACAGCATATAGGTGGGTTATGTTTTGTGATCTATTCTGTCAGTCTATATCTTTTAATTGGTGAGTTTGGTCTATTAACATTCAAAGTAATTACTGTAAAAGCAGTTCTTGATCCTACCATCTTGTCCTTTAGTTTTATTTGTCAGATCTGTATATTATTTTCTTTCTCTCTCTCTTTCTTTTAAATTACCTTTACTCATATTCTTCAATTCTGTGCCATCCTCCAGATCCCTGTCTTGTTTTTTTTTTAATCAGCTGACAGGGCTCCCTTTAGTATTTCTTGTAGAGCTGGTCTCTTGTTGACTAGTTCTCTCAATCTTTCTTTATCTTTGAAGATTTTAATCGCTTCTCAGTTTTGAAGGATAACTTGGCTAGGTAAAGATTTCTTGGTTGAAAGCCTTTCTCATTCAGGATCTTAAAAATATCATACCACTGTTTTCTTGCTTCCATGGTACCTGTTAAGTAGTCTGAAGTCAGTCTTATGTGCTTTCCGTTGTATGCAGTAGATTGCTTTTCTCATGCTATTTCTCTTCAACACCTAACAGTCTGTTTAGATGTGTCTTGGAGTGGGCTCATTCAGATTTATTCTATTTGGAATTTTCTGGGCCTCTTTTATGTGCATATTTGTGACTTTTATAAGGTTTGGAAAGTTTTCTCCAATTATATCTTCAACTAACTTTCCAAAACTCTTCTCTTCTCCTTCAGGGACACCAATAATTCTCATAGTTTGGTGCCTCTTGTTGTCCATCATTTCTCTAAGATCCAGCTGCATTTTTTCCATCTTTCTTGCCATTTGTTCTTTTGTGTGCTCTAGTTCTATTGTTCTATCTTTTAGCCCACTTATTCTTCCTTCTACTTCTTTGAATCTGCTGTTGTGTGTTTCCAGTATATTTTTTATTTGGCCTACTATATCTTTCATTTCTGGGAGATATGCCATTTTTCTATTTAACCTCCCAAATTCTTCTGTATGCTCTTCTTGTATTTTCTGATAGCCTTTATTTCTTTATAAATATCTTTGAGTACTTATTCCATATTTTGTGTGCCCTCTGGAATTTTGATTTGATCATTTGGCTGGGTCATTTCTGCTTTGATCTTTGTGTGTTTTGTGATTTTCTATTGTGTTTTGGGTATTTGATGATCTTAATAGGTTTATTATGCATGTTGGTTTCCTTCACTCTTCTGAAGTTGTGTATTTACTTTTTGCTGATTGTTTTCTTTTGCACTTTGTTTGTTGCTTATTTTCTGCCAAATCAAGGTCCAGATCTTAGGGGATACAGTTCAATTTAAGGGTCTATTATATGGTAGGATGGGGTGCACAGGTACTCCAGTGGCTGACTACCATGTAGGAGACCCAAGGTGAACTCCTAGCACCCCAGGACCTGCAGTCCTGGACATTTTCTCCCTGTTTTCCATCTTGTTTCATGGAGCAGGAGTGAACTCACTCTTCTCTTCCAGCTCCCAGGAGTAAACTTCAGTTCTTTTTGAGGTTGAGCAGTTGCAGCAGGGAGTTAGAAAGGATAAGGAATGGGAAATACAGACACAGGCAGTCTCCTTGCCAGCCTCATACTGTCTTCCACACAAGATCAGGTTTTGTTTTACTTGGTGTCTCTGGCGAGATATAGCACAGAGTAACTAATGAGAGCATGCCAGATAGTCCCCCTTTTTGACATGTTGCTATTTTTGCCAAAGTAGAGTTGCTGTGGTGGGTTACTTTTCAATAAATTTTTTCCTTGATGTATCTATAAAAACTGGAGAATTTATTCATAGTAACAGAAACAGTTGGAGATTTGACTGGGTCATTTTGATCACCAATAAGCGGTAACTGCAATTCAAGTATTCTCAGCAGCAGGCTTAATTTTACTTCACGGTCTTCGCATTTTCAGATAAGAATCTAATTTTATGGAACGCACTTGTAATGCATTTCTCGTTGATGCAGTTTTTAATACAAGTAATCATGTTCCTTCCTCCTTCTACGAAAAAAGAGGTCCCCACCAAATTATGCACTATTTTTGTTATATTATTTGCTACTTTGTTTGACAACTTAAGGAGGTTAAAAAAACATTTTAGTGCGTAAGTGGCAGCTGATACTGCTTTTACAACCTGATTTATACCAATTTTGTGATGGTTTATGGCTCTCCTGATCACACTTCTTTCTAACAGGGCCTACAGACAGGAATGAGGCTAGAAACCAGAAATAAAGTACAGGCCATGGAAAATGTAGGAGAGCACAGGCTTTTGGAGGAAGGTGTACTTAGAACAAAACTGAAGAAAATTCAATTGTATAAACCTTTTAAAATAGTTCGGAAATTTCTTGTTAAGCGACCTCTTAAAATTATTTTTGATACTTGCAATTGTAATCTGAATGCATGAGATACTGAGTTTTATTTGATTCAGTTGGCATATGAGGCAGAAAGAATAAGGCTATACACTTTAATCTTCTCGTGTCTGCTATGTCTCATAACATATTCTCCCTCTCCTTTCTTTACCTTTTTAAAAAATCAAGTTAAAAAACTTTGGGTTGTGGGACCATGGCTGAGTAGGCAGCTCCAGGACTCAATCTTTCCACCAAAACAACTATCAAACTGGCAGGAACTGTCAGAAACAACTGTTTTGAAACTCTAGAGATAAAAAAGAGTGGGAGGAAGATGCAGGTAAATTATGTTAAAGAACAGTTAATTGCTACCTGCACCCACTGCCCACTCTTATAGCAGGCCACCTTGGGGTCCAGCCCCTGGCTGGCTCGCTGGTGACAGAAAGGGACATGAAATTCTTCTTCCCCAAGGACAGGGGTGGACATGGCTGATCACTGATCACAGTTTTGATTAGCAAATTCAGATCATGGGGACCTGGTTCTGAACACAGCCCTTATTTCCTCCCTGCTTAGGGACAGTGGTGGCGGAAACTTAAAAACACTCAGCTTCCTCAGTGCTGCGGGACATTCAGTTGAAGGGCTGAGTTTGCTGGGGAGACTGGGTAGCTCAGCTTTGGAGAGCCACTGGAGAAGCCCTTGGCGCCCTTCCTGATCCCCTCCCCAGGGCCCCTGGAGCAGGTCTGCACCCCTCTGTGGGTTCTGGCCCTGACTTGGCTGGGAATGACCAACAATGTGGAAAGTATTCTGTGCCTCTCCTCCCAGCATTTGCCCTTCAGCCAGTGAGAGGAGAGTGAAAAACTATAGGGATGGACAGTCTGGGGCAAAGGCCTGCTGGCTCCAAGCATACAGGAGACAGAGGTCTGTCCCCTGGGAAATAAAGGGGGCAACCAAACTCCTGTAAACAGGGAAGCTCCAAATCCACTAACGTGCTAAAGCCCCTGACAGGACAGAGTCCCAGAAGAGACAGGAAACCCTGCACACTGCACTCACCTTTGGGAAGTGCAGGAGGGCTGAAGCTCAATGAAATCTGTCTTATACCAGCTGATTGCAAAACCAAGATGCAGACATCTCAGGGATAAATCTCCCAGAGATGACGTTTAAAAATATTCAGTATGCTACAATAAAAGTACAAGGCGAACAAAGAAACAGGAAATAGTGGCCCATTCAAAGGCAGAGGGTAAAGATTCAGAAAGCACCAGTGAAGAAGACAAGAGTATGGACTTAGAAAACAAAGCCCTTAACAATGATCTTAAAAGTGCTCAAGGAGATACAGGAAAATAAAAAGAAAGAAGTAAAGGATATAAGGCAAACAATGAATGAGCAATATGAGAGTCTTGGAAAAGAGATAGCAATTTTATAAAGGAAGCAAAAAGAACCAGAATCACTAAAATGAAGAATGTCCAGGAAGGTTTAAAGAGCAGATTGGCAGAAGAAAGAATCAGTGAACTTAAAGACAAGACACTCAAAATAAGTCAGGCTGAGAAGCAGAAAGAAAAATAATTATTAAAAGTGTAAATAGCCTCAGACATCTCTTGGTGACATCAAGTTCACCATATGCACATGATGATGGTCCCAGAAGGAAAAGAAAGAAAGAGGTGAAAGCTTTATTCAAATAATAATGACAGAGAACCTCCCGCAGGTATGAATATGCACATTCAAGAAGTTGAGAGGATACCAAACAAGATAAATATAGAGAAAAATAACACCCTTTATATGTTGATCACACTATCTAATGCAAAGAAGAAGGAGAAGGCTCTGAAAACTGCACGAGAAAAGCGATGTGTTATGTGGAAGGTAGCCTCATTTAGATTGAGTGCTGATTTTTAATCCGACACCTCAGAGGCAAGAAGCCAGGGGGTTGAAAAACTTAAAGTGTGGTGAGAAAACAACTGCCAGCCAAGAGTTTTTTATCTGGCAAGATTTACTTTCAAAAATGAGGGGGAGATTAAGCATTCTCAGATAAACAAGAACTGAAGGAGTCCATCACCACTAGATCTGACTACAAAAAATGCTAAAGGGAGTTCTTTAAACTGAAAGGAAAAGACACTAGACTGGTTCAAAGCATAAAGAAATAATGACCTCTGTTAAAGGTAACCATTTGGGTAGTTACAAATGCCAGTATTATTTTATTCTATTGTTTGGTGTGTAACTCCATTTCTTCCTTCCTACAGGCACTGAAATGCAAACGCATAATAAGTTAAGATAAATCTGTGGCTTTGGACATGCAACATACAAAGATGTGAGTAGTATTAAGTATAAAAAATGCGGGAATACACAATGGTATAGGAAAAGTATATGTGCAGGCTACTGATGTTAATCTGATATCATACAAATATGATTGTTATATATTTAGGATGTTAAATTTTAACCCTGTGATAACCACAACCATGCAGCTAGAAACTTTTGGAGATGAGGAAGGAAAATGCCCCAGGAGGAGCTTCATTGAACAAGAAGCCTGGAGAGAAAGCTAGCAGATGTTGTCATGTTTACCATGTGCCATTCTAGTTGAGAGAGAAAAACCCTGAATGTCATTGTCCTTCTTAAACCAAGGTATCTTTCTCTGGATGCCTTAGACTGGACATTTCTATAGCCTTGCTTTAAGTTGGACATTTTCATGGCCATAGGACTGTAAACTTGCAAATTAATTAATTCCCCTTTTTAAAAGCTGTTCTGTTTTTGGTATATCACATACTGGCAGCTAGCAAACTACAACAGCATTTAATGTGGTTCATCACAAGAAATCAAATAAGTATATAAGTAGGCTTTAACAGAAGTGAGGGACATAAAAAGTATAAGAATTACAAGGGCTAAATAGAAAATTGGAAGAAGAAAGTCTGTTATTATCAGTGGTAACTTTAAATATAAATGGATTAAACTCTCCAGTCAAAGGCAGAGATTGGCAGAATGGATGAAAAAGCATGACCCAACTATATAATGCCTGCAAGAGACTAACCTTAAAGTCAGAGATAGAAGTAGGTTGAAAGTGAAAGGATGGAAAACATATACCCACAAGTAGTAATGAAAAGAGAGCTGGGGTGGTTATACTCATATCAGATAAAATGACTTTAAGTGAAAAACTGTTGTGAGGAACATACAGGGTCACTATATACTGCTGAAGGGGAAAACTCCACAGGAAGATGTAACAATTATAAATATAAATGCACCTAACAACAGAGCCCCAAAATAAATGAAGCAAATATTGATAGTTTTGAAGGGAGAAGTTGACAGTTCTACATTAATTATAGGAGACTTTAATATACCACTGTCAATAATGGATAGAACATGTAGTCAAATGACCAATATGGAACTATAAGACTTGAATGATACTTTAAACCAACTGGACCTAACAGCCAAATATAGAATGCTTCACCCAACAAAAACAGGATATATATTCTTCTTGAATGTACATGGATCATTTTTCAGGGTAGACCATATGCTAGGTCATAAAATGAGTCTCAATAAATTAAAAAAATGCTGAAGTCTTACAATGTTTATTCTCTGGCAATAGTGGAATGAATCTACAAATCAATAACAGAGGGAGAAGTGGAAAATTCATATATGTGTGAATTAAACAACACACTCTTAAACAACTAATGGGTTAGAGAAGAAATTAGAAGCAAAATTAGGAAATATCTTGAGGTGATGAAAATGAAAATATAGCATACCAAGTCTTATGAGATGCAGCAAAGGCAGTGCTGAGAGGGAAATTTATAGCTCTAAGTGCTTACGTTAAAAAATAAGAAAGATTTCAAATCATAGATCTAACCTCAAAACTGGAAGGACTAGAAAAAGAAGAGCAAACTAAATTCATAGCAAGCAAAAGACTGGAAATAACACAGATTAGAGTGGCGATAAATGAAATAGGAAAAAAAACCCAAAACAATAGAAAAAATCAACAAAACTAAAAGTTGGTTCTTTGACAAGACCGAAGAAATTGACAAACATTTAGCTATACTGACAAAAAAAGGGGGGGGGAGAGGATACAAATAACTAAAATCAGAATTGAAAAGGAAGGTATTTTTACTGATCCTGCTAAAGTGAAAAGGACTATAAGAGTATACTATGAATAACTGTATGACAATAAATTAGATAACCTGATGAAAAACACAAATACTTAGAAACACACAAACTACCTACATTGACTCATGTAGAAATATAAGATCTTAACAAATACAGGAAAAGATACTGAATCAGTCATCAAAAACCTCCCGCCAAAATAAGGTCCAGGAAAAAATTGCTTCACAGGGGAATTCTAACAAACATTCTAAGAAGACTTAACTCCATTTCTGCTCAAACTCTTCCAAAAAATGGAAGAGCAAGGAACACTACTCAACATGCTAAAGGGCATATATGAAAAGTCCACAGCTCACATTGTACTTAATGGGAAAAGGATGAAAGCTTTCCCTCTAAGACAAGGATGCCCACTGTCACCACTGTTACTCAACATTGTACTGGATATTCTTGCCAGAATAATTAGACCAGAAAAAGAAATAAAAGCCATCCAGACTGGAAAGGAAGAAGTAAAATTTTCCCTATTTGCAGATGATATGATCCTATATACAGAAAATTCTGATAACTTCACAACAAAGCTCCTACAGATAAAGTTGAATTCAGCAAAGTGGTTTGGTACGAGTTCAACACCCCAAAATTGGCAGTGTTTCTACCCACAGGGAATGAACAATCAGAATTAAAAATAAATAATTTCATCCACAATAGCAACTAAAAGAATCAAATATCTAGGAAGAAATCTAACCAAGGATATAAAGGACTTATACATGGAAAATGACAAACCATTGCTAAAAGCTGTCAAAGAAGACTTAAATAAATGGAAGGACGTCTCATGTTCTTGGATCGGAAGACTAAATATCATCAAGTGTCAATCCTACCCAAAGCAATTTATAGATATAATGCAATCCCAACAAAAATTCCAACAGTGTTCTTTGCAGAAATGAAAAAGCCAGTTGCCAAATTTATATGGGAGGGAGAAGGGCTCAGAATAACGAAAGCCATCTTGAAAAAGAAGATTGGAGTTGGAGGAATCACACCTCCCTATCTTCAAACATATTCAAAGACACATTAATTAAGACACCATATACTGGCAAAAGGACACACATATAAGTCAGTTGAATTGACTTGAGAGTTTAGAAATCAACCCTCATATTTACGGCAAACTGATATATTTTTTTTTAATTTTATTGTATAACATATATACAAAAGAAAAAAAGAAAAAAAAAAGCAATAATTTTCAAAGCACTCTTCAACAAATAGTTTCAGAACAGATCCCAGAGTTTGTCATGGGCTACCATTCTCTCATCTCAGATTTTTCCTTCTACCTATTCCAGAACACTGGAGGGCTAGAGGATTTTTTTTTAATCATCACAATTTACTTTTTCCCCCTTTTATTAAAAGTAACATATATACAAAAAAAGCAATATATTTCAAAGCACATCGCAACAATTAGTTGTAGAACAGATTTCAGTGCTTGGTATGGGTTACAATTCCACCATCTCAAGTTTTTATTTCTAGCTGCTCTACGATACTGGAGACTAAAAGAAGTATCAATATGATGATTCAGCAATCATACTAGTTTGTTAAACCCTACCTTCTCTGTATAACTCCACCATCACCTTTGATCTTTCTCCCACTCTGTGCCAATTTGAAAAGGTTTATGTACCCTAGAAAAGCCATGTTTTAATCCTAATCAACCTTGTAGGAGCAACGGTTTCCTCTAATCCCTATTCAGTACTGTATGTTGGAAACTTTAATTAGTGTTTCTCCATGGAGATGTGACTACTCAATCAAGTGTGGGTACTAAACTTGATTAGGTGGAGACATGTCTCCACCCATTTCATGTGCATCTTGATTGGTTTTACTGGGATCCTTTAAAAGAAGAAGCACTTTGGAAAAAGCTAGAGAACACCACGAGAGAGCAAGAGAGTAGAGAAGGACTACAGAATGTCACAGAACCACGAAGCAGAGAGTCCACCAGCCAGTCACTTTCGGAGATGAAGAAGGAAAATGCTTCCCGGGGAGCTGGGGAGGAAGCTAGCAGATGACACCATCTTTGCCATGTGCCTTTCCACTTGAGAGAGAAGCATTGAACTCCATTGGCCTTATTGAACCAAGGAATCTTTCCCTGGATACCTTAGATTGGACATTTCTATACACTTGTTTTAATTGGGATATTTCCTCAGGCTTAGGAACTGGAAACTAGCAACTTATTAAATTCCCCTTTTTAAAAGCCGTTCTGTTTTTGGTATATCACATTCTGGCAGCTAGCAGACTAGAAAGTACTCTTTAGGTGTATTTGGGCTATGGCCATTCTAACATTTTCATGTTGGAAGGGGCTGTCGATAACATGGAATAGGGGGATGGAACTAGTTGATGTTCTGGAAGGGCTGGCCCCTATGCATTTCAGAACTTATCTGGTCCAGGGACCCATGTGGAGGTTGGAGGCTTCTGGAAAATTACCCTAATGCATGGAACCTTTGTAGAATCTTATATATTACCCTAGGCGTTCTGTAGGATTGGATGGAATGGTTTTGGTTGGGGTTTGGCAAGTTATGGTAGGTAGTAATGTCTAACTGAAGCTTGCATAGAGGGATCTCCAGAATAGCTCTTGACTCTATTTGAACTTTCTCAGCCACTGATACCTTATTTTTTACAATACTTCCCTCCTTTTTGGTCAGGGTGGCATTGTTGATCCTATGGTACCAGGGCCAGACTCATCCCTGGGAGTCATCTCCCACACTGCCAGAGAGACTTTCACCCTGATGTCATGCCCCACATGGTGGGGAGGGCAATGATTTCACTTGCAGATTTGAGCTTAGAGAGAGTGAGGCCACATCTGCGCAACAAAAGAGGTCCTATGGAAGTAACTCTTAGGCATACCGATAAGTAAGCTAAGCTTCGCAGCTACATAAGCGTCACAAGAGCAAGTCTCAAGATCAAGGGCTTGGCCTATTGATTCGAGTATCCCTAAAGTTTGACACAGTACTAGGGGTTTACCTGGTGCTAAAGTTTAATAGTTCCAATTTTTTTTCTCCCATCCCACAAGGACTTTGCCAATACTGTTGAATGGCATTTGGATTGTTTGCATCTTTTGGCAATTGTGAATAATGCTGCTATGACCATCGGTGTGCACATGTCTGTTTGTGTGACTCTTTTCAGCTTTTCTGTGTATATACCGAGTAGTGCTATTGCCAGGTGATAGGGCAACTTGATATTTAGTTTCCTAAGGAATGATCAGACTGTCTTCCATAGCATGTGTACCTTTATGCATTCCCACCGGCAGTGCGTAAGTATCCCAATTTCTCCACATCCTCTTCAACATTTGTAGTTTCCTGTTTGTTTAATAGCAGCCATTCTTATAGGTGTGAGGTGGTATCTCATTGTAGTTGTGAGCTACATTTCCCTTACAGCCAATGAAAATGAGCATCTCTTCATGTGCTTTTTAGCCCTCTATATTTTCTCTTCAGAAAAATGCATATTCATATCTTCAGCCAATTTTATAATTGGGTTATTTGTTCTTTTGTTGTTGAGTTGTATGATTTTTTTTTATGTATACCGGATATCAAACCAGTCTCCCATGTGTGATTTCCAAATATTTTCTCCCATTGAGTTGGCTACCTCTTCACCTTTTTGACAGTCTTTTGATGCACAAAAGCATTTGATTTTGAAGAGTTCTGATTTATCTATTTTTTTCTTTTGTTACTTGTGCTTTGGGTATAAAGTTTAGGAAGTTGCCTCCTATTACAAGGTCTTGAAGATGTTTCCTTACCTTTTCTTCTAGAAGATTTATGGTGCTGGTTCTTATATTTAGGTGTTTGATCCACCTTGAGTTAATTTTGTTATAGGGTGTAAAATAAGGGTCCTCTTTCATTCTTCTTGCTGTTGATATCCAGTTCTCTCATGCCCATTTATTGAAAAGACTGTTTTGTTCCAGTTCAGTGGATTTGGGGGCCTTGTCAAAAATCAGTTGATGATAGATTTGGTGGTCTATTTCTGCACTCTCAATTCGATTCCATTGGTCAGTACTTTTGTCTTTGAGCCAGTACCATGCTGTTTTGACCACTGTGTATGGCCAACTGATTTTTCACGGGGGGACAAAGACTACTCAATTGGGAAATAATAGTCTCTTCAACAAATGGTGCCTGGAAAACTGGATCTCCATTTGCATAAAAACTGCGGAGGACCCCTCCCTCACACCATATACAGAAGTCAGCTCAGAATGAATCAAAGACTTTAATATAAGAGCTAGAACTATCAAACTCCTAGCAGTAAGTGTATGGAAACATCTTTAGGACCTTGTCCTAGGCTATGGTTTCCTAGACTTTATATCTAAAGCGCAAGCAACAACAACAACAAAACAGATAAATGGGACCTCATCAAAATTGAAACTTTTATGCCTCATAGGATTTTATCATGAAATTAAAATGACAGCCCACACATTGGGAAAAAATATTTGGAAACTGTATATCTGATAAAAGTTTAGTATCCAGAATATATAGAGAAATCGTTCAGCTTAACAACAAAAAGACAAACAACTGATTTGAAAATTGGGCAAAAGACTTGATTAAATATCTCCCCAAAGAAGATATACTAATGGTCAAAAAAGCACATGAAAAGATGCTCAACATCATTAGCCATCAGGGCAATGCAAATCAAAACCCCAATGAGATACCATTTCATATCCATTAGAATGGCTGTTATTAAAAAAAAAAAGAAAGAAAGAAAATAACAAGAGGATGCAGAAAAATAGGAACAATTGTTAATTGTTGGTGGCAATTAATGGTGCAGCCATGGTGGAAGATAGTTTGGTGATTCCTCAGAAAACTAAATATTGAAATGCCATATCACCTGGTAGTCCCACTACTTGATGTATATTCCAGAGATCTGAAAGCAGGGATTTGAACAGACATTTGCACACCAGTGTTCATAGTGGCATTATTCACTATTGCCCACACATGGAAGCAACCAAATGTCCATCAACTGTTGAACAGATAAGCAAAATGTGGTAAATACATACAATGGAATTTTATTGCACCATTAAAATGATGAAGTCCTGACAAATGCGACAATCATAGATGACTCTTGAGGACATCATGATGAGTGACATAGGCCAGACACAAAAGTGTAAATATTATACGATCTCTTTGATTTGAAACAATTAGAGTAATAAAATTCGTAGATTCGTTATTTGTATATAGTTATCAGGGGATGGGATGGGGAAAGAGAGTGGGAAGTTAAGGCATAAAATGTACAAGGCTCCTCTTTGGAATGATAGAAATGATTTGGTAATGGATGGTGGTGATGGATGGAGACACAGTTAACAGCACTGAAATATCTATGTGAATGTGATTAAAGGGGGAAATGTTAAGATAGTATAAATGGTAAAATTATAAAAATATTTTAAAAATTCATAGAACTACATTTCATGAACAGTGCACCCGAAGTTAAACCACAGACACTACTTAAGAGTATAATTATAAAAATGTGCTCTCAATTATAACAAATGTTCCACACCAGTGCAAGGTGTTGGTGGTAGGGTGGTGAGCTGGAATCCTGCATTTTATACGTGAGTGATCTATAAACCTACAACCTCTCTAAAAAAGAAAAAAAAGTAACTTAAAAATTACAATTCAACCATTTTGATGAATAGTCTTAAGGAATTTTGCTCATTTTGCCAACAGTTAGTACTACTTTCCCTTTTGCTTTCTAGATTTTGCTTTCAGAGTATGACACTTTGACATGGATGTATATTTAGTAATCATGATGTTTTAGCATTTCTACAAGCTAAGGGCCTAAAAGGAAATGAGAACTGAGTACATTCTATAAACTCAAGTTAGAAAAGACCATTATCTGAATATTTCAAGCTAATAGCCTTTGTTTTATTTATCTGAATAAATAATGAAATGTTATGCTTTTGCTAAATTATTTATAAAATAGAAATTGTAAAGGTAAGACATTAAAATTATGAAATTTGCAGTTGCATCTTCAGGATTGCCTCTGCTTTCCAATACATCTTTAACCAAATTACTTAGCATTTTATTAACTAGAATCACAAAAAGGGAAAAAATTCTCCCGATTTCCTTTTTATGATCACATTGTGCCTTTCAAATTATGTACAATTTGGAAAATATGAAATTTATGAAAAATAAAATGAGAACTCACTTATCATGCCAACGCGTGAGTTAATGTATTTCATTTATGAAAAATAAAATGAGAACTCACTTATCATGCCAACGCATGAGTTAATGTATTTCATTTTAGTTTTTTCACATATAGATGAGTATAAAAAATGAAAGTAGAATTGTACTGTGCATTTTACGTCTTCACTTGTTTATCTTGAGTGCTTCCCCATGCCAATAAGGTTATGTTTTTTGAAAATTTTATTTATAATAATAAAATTCAACTATATGGAGGTAGCTTGATTTGATTGTTCACACTTTTATTTTATTATAAAAATACTGTGATAATTATCCTTGAGTAAAACTCTGATGTATGTATATATAAGTATATTAGATTATTATATTAGACTGGTAGAAGTAAAATAATTAGGTTAAACATTATAAATTAGTAATATGTGTCAGATTATAAAAGCGTAAAAGTTGATTATAGAAATTTTGCAACATTTGAAAAAGTGTGAAGAAAAAATTCAAATAAACCATAATTTTACTGTTTAGAGTTAGCTTTGATTAACTTAAAAAATTAGTCTGTTGAAAGTTTAATAAAATACTAAAAGGGCAATTCTCCATATTATTAAATATTTGCAAGAGTATCATTCTTAACATCCTTTAAATGTTTCACCATATGGATATACCCTAAATTCTTTAAAATGCTTTTGTTGTTAGTCATTAGGTTCCTCTCAAATTATTTGCTTTCGTAACTAGTGGTATAATGAACTTAATTGTATATAAATATCACATTTTTTATTATTACTCTAGTATGGAACACTAGGAATGAAATTTCTGAGTCAAAGCGAAGATGCATTTTTTAGGTTCTATTTGAACATTACCACCTTATTTTTCAAGATTATACCATTTAATGTTCCCAGTAGCACTGAGTTTTCAATTCAAAGCACTTCACTAGCATTGAACAATATGATTAAAAAAAAGTTTTAGATAAAAATTTTATCTCCTTACTATTGAAATTTCTGTTTTTCTGAATACTAATGAACTGAAGCAATTTTTGTATGATTTGTGGTCAATTATATTACTTCAAAAATAATTTCTTCAAGTCTTTGTGTTTTTATTAGTATGCTATTTTTAATTGGTTAATGGGGTCTTTGACTATTAAGGATAAACACATTTTGTTGCATTTATTTCAGATAATTTTTCAAGATTGTCACTTATACAAAAATCTTATTTTATTTGTTTTCTCTTTTATAGATTTGAAAATAGGGTGTAATGGTCTCCCATTACAATTGCTTCTGTGAATGTGTCACAATTTTGCTTTCTGTATTTTGATGCTGTATTACTTAATTAAAAGCAGAAGCTGTACAGTTCGACTAGTGATTCTGAGATAAATGACTTTGTCTTAGTTTATTTATCTTTAAATATGGAAACAATATTTTTATAACACAATAATGTTATAACGCAATATGTTGTTATTTTGTGGATTAAATAAAATAAAGTCCTTTTTTTTTTTTTTACGTGGGCAGGCACCGGGAACCGAACCCGGGTCCTCTGGCATTGCAGGCAAGCATTCCTGCCTGCTGAGCCACCGAGGCTCGCCCTAAAATAACATTCTTAAAGAACTTAACACATGCATATTACTCTCTCAATAAATGGTAGTTCTTGGAGCATAAATATTTAGGACTCCTCTTTATAGTTTTAAACTTCGTTAACACACAGTAATTGGGCTTTCAGTATTTAAAACCATTTTCAATTTTACCGGGAATTGAAACCAGGTCTCTGGCATGGCAGACGAGAACTCTGCCTATTGAGCCACCATGGCCCACCATTAAAACCATTTTTTAAAACTGTGATTTCTACTTTATTTATCATTAAAAATCCCCCAACTTTATTTTTATTGTTGGTTCTTACTATACATGTTGTGTTTGTTTATTTATCTGTTTACCTGCTGTTACATAGGCCACAATTATTTGTTTTGTTTTTGTACTAAACTAGAATCAGAAAGTCTTGTTTTAATTTTATTGGTTATTGTCTTAAAATTTATCCAATACTCACTTGAAATATGTTTTTCCAGTTATCAAGAGCAGAGAAAAAACAATGAATTCTGGCTATGATGAAAAATTTAGCTTTCTTAAAATATCCATTTGTTTTCCTTTCCCCAGTTATTATTAATTAAATCTGATTACTAGTACTTTTTATATGAAAGTTATTTTTAATATGTCAAGCCCTTCCTTTTTGACTTTTACATTCAATTTTATCACCATGTTCAAAAGCATTGTTATTTTTAGGTTTTGATTTTTAATTGATTTCAATACTTACTAATTATTTTATGTTACAGTTTCTATCTTTTTGATTCCTTGATTTATCTCTTGGTGAGGATGGAGTTTATCCTCAAAGTTAAGTTGTCTCCAGAGTTGTAAATGAAGGCTGTATTTCCTGAGTCTTGATTTAAAAAAGAGCCAGTAACTTTACTGGAAATAAAATTATCGAGTCACGACCTTTCACCCTGGATAGTATGTAGGCATTTTCTGTCCTCTGATGCTTTTAACACTGCAAATATATACAGCAAACCTGATATTTCGCTTGGTAGGTACCAGGGATTTTTTTTGAGGGCATGCTACTTAGGATGTGAAAACCTCCCTATTGACAAAAATCTCCAAGTTTCTTACTGTTGCTATGGCAGAGTTGAAAATCCAGTGATGTCTTCTTAAAGCCTCCTTCTCCAGGCGTCTCATTGTTTGAGACCTAATTCTCACACATATGTATTTTCTACCTTAATTAACAAGAGTCAGCTTTTCTTGCTTGCATCTAAGTGTCCTGAACTAATAGTGTAGGCAGCTTCAATGCTCATTCCAAAAATCTGAAGAGCTTTATTTTTCCTTAGAATTAAAAGATTTTGCTAGAGTATGTCTAGATATTGCTCTTTTCCAAGTATGTGCTGTAGATCTAATCTCTCTTGGTTGTGGAGTTTCTCCAGTTTTATATTTTATTTCATCTGTAGAAACAGCATGGGTTTATTCATCTAGATTTATTTGTTCTTAAAATGGATCAGTATTCTTTATTTCTTTGATACACCTGATTTTCTGACTTTTTTTTCCATCTTTTTCTGTGAATTAGGACCAATTTCTCCAATTTTGTTTCCAAACAACAATTTGATTTTATGTACCATCAGTTTTGGCTCTTAAAAGCTTCCAAAGATAACTTTTAAATTTTAATGGCATTTTGGTCACAGCTTTGATTTATTACAGTGAAAAGATAAAAAGCAAAATCAGCGAAGGGAAAAGGTGCACAAGACAAAGTCCAGAGGGACCAGCCATTAACATCAAAGGGTCTTGTCCCAGTGGAGTCCCATGGGATGCGCTTAATTTCCCCAGCAATGGGTTGTGACCATGTGTGTGAAATGTCACCAACCACAGAAAATCAGTAGACACTGACTTCCCAGAGCATTTATGGGGACTGGTCAAGTATGCTTCTTTGCCTCGCACATATCTAAATTCCAGACTTCCAAAAGGGAATCAGATGGCCAACGTAAAGCATTGTTTGTGCACAGTTTAGGCAGAGTGAAGCACTCCTGAAATCTCAGTTCCCAGATGTCAACCAAGCACCACTCTTGTCAGCAGAACCTTCAGAAGATGGCAGCCAGAACTGCGAGGTAACTCTTTCCTTCACAGTCCCATAATGGCTACTTTTTGAATCTTTTAAGAAATACCAAATGGATGTCCCCAAATTTCCTTTTGTTGTTTGCACAAAATTAAGTTCATATATAATCCTCAATCCTAGAAAATCTGAACCTTCCATATGTCTTAATGCCCTCTTCCCACTTGTGGATTTCTTTGCTGTTTCCTCATTCTTAAACAAGTGAGCTCTCATTGGAGCTTGTATTGCCGATAGGGAATTAGGTTTCTAATCCCTTTTCAGTGTTTGGTCTAACCATTCTCCACTTCCATGTCTAAACTTTATGGAACAGTTGAATGGACTCTTAATTTTTGGTGCCTATTAGGTAGGTACCTTCCAGAATGAAGTTTGACCTGGTCTTACTCTGTCTTGTTTCTCTGACCAAGCTTGGGAATGCAGTGTTCTGTCCTTTGAAAAGTGTTGTACCTTAAATAGTATATACATTGGTGTGGAGAGCTGCTTCTCAGTAGCGGACTGAGCTCTCCAGGATTCAGCACTATTCATTCCTTTGTGCTGTCAGCGTTGGTGCATGCTTGGAGCTACCCTTCCTAAATGAGATTCTATCAGTGTGGGCTGAGTTAGGAGAGAGATGCCATGCAATAATTCAAACAGGAAAAGTTTAACTTAAATAGTTATTAAACTATGATTAAGCAGTAAGTGTAAAGATTTAAAATGAACTGGAAAGCCAAGGGAAGGCCATACTTGGAAAACAGCCGTCCTCTACAAAGTTGGAATTCAGCGCTTGTTGGGGAAGCTGCAGTTGCATCTCTGTTTGGCCAGCATTGTGGGGAGGCTGGGGTGACACTCCAGAGTTGTGCTGGGATGGGAGAAAGGTGCTGATTTCAGTGACTGGCTATTAGAGGCAGCTGTACCAGGAAGGGGCTTCGGCTTCAGGCGAGATGTCAGGACAACATTCCCTGGTGTTGCTGAAAGTGGCAATGTAATGGTAGAGAATCAGAAATGTTTAGAGTAGTTCTGTTTAGTTAGAATTCTATCACTTTGAAAGGATTGTCAGATGATAAAATTCTTAGCTCAGGATCAGAAAAGTTCCTTTCCTTCTAGATGGAGCAGTGAAGAATGAATCAGCAGTAGCAACTGGTAAATCAGAAATTACTAATGTCTTTGATTGTCCTGAGTCTCTCCCACTTTAGAACCTTGGATAGATGACTAATCCAGCGTGGGCTTAATATCCCTCAGCTGGACAGGATCAGCTCAGGGATTCAAACTCAAGCTCTTGAAATTGGGTCTGGGAAAGTTCATTAAATGTTGGTAGACAGTGAGAATGCACAGGCTGAAGGATATTGGCGTATTTTGGATTTATCCTGGTGTGTCTGGAAGATTCTTTTCTACCTTATTATTATTTTTTAATTTAGCTCACAAAAGAGCTGGGGTTTTAAAAATACTGAGCATTGTTAATATGATTAATAATTAAGGATAGTTTTTAATGGAGAAATCCTGATCAATATTGATTTCCTTTGGCTTGTGTAAATTAGAGAAATATTTCAATCGAAAAGCATTTCTCAGGTGTTATTCAGAATGTACATGAAGCATATGAAATTATTCAACATACTTCCAGTACCTACTCTGCCCTGTACTGCTCTACATACTAGGACTACAAACATAAGAAAGATATAGCCCACCCCTTTACGAGCTGCTGCCCCTGAGAAAGGACTCTTCAATATTGTTTATTTACTTCAAAACAATCAGGTCAAAGCAGGGCATTGAGGTGTAAGAGGAACCTCAAATGTTTGCTTATAAAGCTTTCTTCCAGATCCTTTCCTTCTCCCAAGTATGCACACCAGGGTATTCACTGCAACAGGTAAAACTGATGAAGATGGGTTTAGGATTAAAAAATAACCTGAAATCTAACCTGATAGTGAGCATAAGTCAATTACAAACCAAGACCTCAGACCTGGATAATTTCTGCACTAACACACTGATTAAAAAATCTTATAATTCATCTTCTCTGCACTGAAAAACATAAATTCATCAGATATATTTAACACACATATACACACAACACACACACACAACCAACAACAAAAATACCATTACTGGAGACATCTTTTCTTAATTTATACTGTGTTATTTGTGTTTCTAAAAGAAACTTCAAATATTTTGGGGGGGAATGAAAGTATATTTACACATTTTTAAAATCCTTTTTTTGCCATTAATTTTTTGTCCCCTGAGTAACAATTTGCCATGTTGTGAAGTAGATTCTAGTTTTGCATACATCTTTCACCTTTATGTATGTCATTCTCTGTTTTAGTGTGATCTGTTTTTGTATATAAGCTGTGAGAAGTGGAAATCAGATTTACCCTTGAGGGTTCTATGATTTATTTTTTAATATTTATAAAAGATAGGAGATTCTGTAGATCGTGTGCTCTGATTGAAAAGGGTTTTTTTTTTTTTTTGGACAAGCAGTTGTTGCAACTCTATTGTTTAAAAAGGGAATTTGACCTGTTCTTTTGTAAGTATTTAAATTTCGATTTTCATAGTTCTCTCTTTTTTTTTTTTTGGTGCATGGTCTGGGAATTGAACTCGGGTCTCCGGCCTGGCAGGCGAGGGCTTTGCCTGCTGAGCCACCGTTGCACCACCCTACACGCATTTTTAAAACTTTCTAATTGAATGCATTTAAAAGAGTCTTCATCATTCTGCTCGTTTGTCTGTATGTATTTTTCCTTTGCTATATTCTCCATGAATTTTTAAAACCTGCTAGATTTTTTCCCTAGACTTTGTCTACTATTTTAAGAGATTCTTTTGATCCTACAATTGAGGTTACGCTAACATTCTAATATCTATTTTATATATATTGTAATGGGATTTGGTATTTTAGTCTTTCTGTAGCTTTTTGTTTTTCATAGGTGCAAGTTGATTGTGTTAGTCTTTTATTTCTGCTCTCTTTTTAGATGATAAAGTTAAGAAATTATATTCTTCTCCAGTGTCTTGTAGATTTGTTTTCTCATAATGTGTTTTTAAATTGAGGATCATTGTCTATAGTGTAATTTCCTCCAACCAATAATGTGAGTTGTGGAAATCACCCAAAAGTATCAAATCATTAGTCTAAGCCACCTGTCCACATCTCCTCTCAGCGTCCTTAATCTACCCTTGGCCACATTCATCTTAACGGACTTCACAATCCCAAACTTCTGTCCATTCTATTTGTTCTATTTTAATTTAGTGTCATTATAACTTATAGTTAATCAGTTTCTGTCGACATAATGTCTCATTTTCATTCAATTATATTCTTTTCTACATTTTTACTTTCATGTAACTGAACAACTGCTCTCCTGGAAAATGGATGAAAACATGTAAGAAAGGAGGTATAAATAGTAAAAGGTGAGGAGTGACAAGGAATATATTGTTGTATATTAAAAATGCTAAGCTATTTCCATTTAATGGTTTTTATCTTTTGATTGTGGGGTTATTGGAAATCCTTTTTCACATGCTCTTCTAATCCAGCATACTATTATTTTCAGCTCTTCAGATGTATGTACACACACATATATGCATCCACAGACGCGCATACATGCACATATATGTATGCCTATTTACATACACACACACCCTGGTATGGAGCCATTTCTGTTTACAGTTGTCTAAAGGAGGCAATAGAGAAAGGGAGAGAATGTCACGTTGAATATGCGTATAATGTACCCAGAACTGTGTTTGTCATTTGCAGGCTATACAAATAGCAGAAAACATTCTCCCTACAATCATAAAAATGAGATATATTTCCTGTAACATGTAGTCTATAGTTCAGAACCATAGACCAAGTGCTCCAGACCACCTGTATTTGGGAATTCAGAGAAGAGAGGCAGTCAGAATCCTTTGAACCCAGGACATGCAGAGACTTTCTGCTTTATGATCACAATAGCATCAGCACAGAAAACTGCTCCTTGGCAAATGTTGAACCTGTTTTAAGCTATCCGTTTCCCACAATAGAGCCCCAGTTTATTTTTTTCTTGTCCTATTTTTCTTGCCCTTCCCCATACCTGATTTGCCAAACATGGCAAGTGTGTTCACACCGTCATAACCCACTTCCATCCCTTTCTTCTCCTTTGAGAGTCCTTGTTGCAGGCAGTGCTGTTACTTAAATGCAGTTGCTTCTCTGAATTCCTTCCTCCAGAATGTTCGTTGGAAATAATTGCTTCCTCATAATGTTCTCCTAATACCCTTTCCTGATTTCTCTATAAATGGTCATAAATTTTGGTCTAGTTTTACCATCTAGTTATTTATAGCCACTCTCTTTAGAATTTGAGTTCAGAGTTCTAACATATTTATCTTTCCCTTCCCTCACCCTCAATTTTACTCTTCTATACAGTAATTTTTGATCAATAAATACATGAGAATTTACATGAAATATTGGGTAAAGATGATGTAATTTTCAATTAAATTTTGTGAAATTATTTTCATATGTTCATGGTCACTTTTAAGATTGTGTGCATTCACTAATACAAAAATGATTATTGAATACCAGATGAGATTACTTTCCCAGGACCGTATATTACCTTGAAATTTATAAAATTGGCAAGAAAGTATGACTATGGAGGGAAAATTAATTACAAGTGATAAATGGGAAGTTACTTACAGTGTGGCCAGGAAATACTACTAAACTGACAGGATTTGTGAAAAATAGAGGAAATGGGATGATTTAGCTAGAATAGTGTGAGAAAGGAAAAGAGGTCAAATAAGATTTATTATGGATGGTAATGGGAGAGGGAGACATATATCCTATAAAGTGAGTGAATGCACAGTTCTCTGTCACAGGAATAAAATCAGCTGGCTGCATTTCTCTCATCTGCTTGGTCGTTTTGGATATGCATATACGGTTTCAATGGTTTTGACTCATCCACTTATAAAAGGAAAAACTCACATTACTGATAACTGTTAAAATGGAGAGACAGTTATCAACAATACACATTTTACTAGAAAGAAATTTTTTCTAAGTTCTATAAGGTAACAGGATATGGAGTAAATCCTGCTGTAAACTATCAGACTACTAGACAAAATATATCAAACTTCCATTATCAGACTTGGATCAGACAGGATTGTGATCTCAAGGCTGGGATCTCTGGTAGGAAGGAAGCAAATGAGAGAAATCCTACAATCACACTGGCTTTCTGCCTGGGGACAGCACAGGAGGGAAAACAGAGGCACAGCTAGGTAGGAACACTGAGTAGAAAATGCAGAGATTGGAGTTAGGGGAGAGTGAAGCAGCTGGAGTTTTCAGGCAGAGGGTCAGAGAGGAAGGGGATACACAGAGAAAGAGGCCCAGAAAACTATCTAGAGACCCCTTGCCTGCATACAACTCTGCACATGCATAGAGCAAAACCCCATCAGTTATGTGAAAGGAGAACCTCCAGGGAAAGAACAGTGCTGGGAATATGTAAGCAGAAAAGTTCCTGCAGCTCACATAGAGCCAGTTCAGTCCAAGTGGAGGGATCTTGCTGAATAAATGAAATCCCAGAAAAGGAGAATAAGTTATAGTAGTGGGGTAAGCTAGCCTCAGAGTAAAGGCTACATTAGACCCACCGAAAAAGAACCTGAAAACCAGCCCTGAATGGATCAAGTTGATCTCCAGGTAGCTCTATTTTATGCTGGAACAATGTCCAACACTTTTTAAAGGACATTTAAACAGTGTCCAACACTTTAAAACCAAGCTCACAATTCAACAGTATAAAAATTCACAATGTCCAGTTTCCAATAAAAATTACTAGACATGGAAAGGAGAAGGAAAGTGAAATTCATGACCATGTGAAAAAGCAGTCAGTAGAAATAGATCTGGAAATTAAAGAGTTGATGGAATTTGTATGTAAGATGATAAAGCGTTTACTGTTAATGCTTGATATGCTCAAGAATTTAAAGGAAAAGGTGAGCGGGAGGAGAGAAACACAGATATATGATTTAAATGGAATATCTAGAGATGAAAAATACAATGTCTGAAGTGAAAAAATGGATGTCATTAACAACAGCTTAGCATTGCAGGAAGAAAGATTTGTGAAATGGAAAACAATGCAAATAAAACTATCCAAAACAAGACACAGGGAGAAAAATGAGTGGAAATAATAAACAAAGCCTCTACAACCTTTGGAAAAATACTATGCAATTTAGCATATAAGCCATGGTAGCTCGGAAGGGGAAGAGAGGTTGGAGCTGGGAGAGTCACAAAAAATAAAATATTTGACAAACAATGGCTGAAAATTTTCTAACTTTGATGAAACTATAAACACACAAACTGAAGTTCTGCAAATGCTAAGCAGGACAAATACAAAACTGGACAAATGCACATGATAATGCAGTTGCTAAAGTCCAATGATAAATATGAACTCTTAAAAGCCCCCAGAAAAACAGAGGTACATTACATACAGAGGGGCAAAGATAAGAAAACAGACTTGTCAGAAACTAAGCAAGCCAGAATGAAATGAAATTAAGAACTAATAGCAGAAAGATATTTGGGAAATTCCCAAATAAGTGGGAAGTAAACAGTATTCTTCATAAATAACCATTGGGTCAAAGCAGAAATCAAAAAGAAAATTAGAATATATTTTGAGCTCAATGCAAATGAGAAAAGAGAATGTAAAAATTTGTGGTTGTAGCTAAAGCACTGCTTAGAGGGAAAATTCATAGAATCTAATGCTTATATGACCTTTGCCCCAAATTAAGAAATACGATAAAAAGGAAATTAAGCCCAAAGTAAGGATAAGAAATGAAATAATAAAAGAGCAAAATCAATGAAACAGAAAATGAACAATGAATAGAGACAATCAATGAAACCAAAAGCTGATTCTTCAAAAAGAGCAATAAAATTTAAAAGCCTATACCTAGAATTGTCAAGAAAAAAATGAAGACATAAATTACCAATATCAGGAATAAAAGGGGATATGAATACAGGTCCAAGAGAATGAGAAGGATAATAAGGTGACAATATGAATGACTTTATGCCAATAAATTTGACAATCTTCATGAAATGGAAGAGTTGTTGAAATATGCAAATTATAAAAAGTTTCTCAAAAAACATATGAATATACCTATATTAATTTAAAAAGTCAAATTCATAATTAAAATCTTCCCCATTAGGAAGTTTCAGGCCCAGGGAATTCACTGGTAGAAACGTTTAAAAAAATCTGGGATAAGAGAACAGTTCCCAATTTGTTATATGAGGTCAGCATTACTATGACACCAAAGACATTTCATGGAAAGAAAACTATAGATCAGTATCATAGTATTAATAATACAGTATCAAAACCCTTAACAAATTAGCCAACAAATGAAGTCCAGCAATATATTAAAAAGATTATACATCGTGACCAAGTGCAGTATTTCCCAGAAAGGTAAGACCATTTTAAGAATTTAAAATCAATTGATGTGATTCATCATATGAATAGAATAAAGAAGAAAATGATATGATCATCTTAATAGTTGTAGGAAAAGCATCTATTCATGAGAAAATCTCTCAGTGAACTGAGAATAATAGAAGGCACTACCTCAATCTTCTAAAGGGAATCCAAAAAATACCTACAGCTAACATTATACTTATTGTTGAAAGACAATGTTTTTCAGTTAAGTTTATAAACAAGAGAAGGATGTCTGCTCTTGTCATTTCTGTTCAACATTGTACTGGAGATTCTGGCCAATGCAATAAGGCAAGAATGAAAAATAAATTAAGGCAGATTTAAAAGGAAGAAGCAAAACTGTTTATTCACAGATGACATAGGAAGTCCTAAAGAATCTACAAAAAGTTAGCTAGAACTAAAAATGTATTTACCAAGGTACCAGGTTAGCAAACAAAAGTCATTTGTACTTTTTTTAAATATAAGAAACAATTGAAAATAGAAATTAATAAAATAATAACACACATACCTGTTTATCCCCATAAATTTAATAAGATATGTCTACATTAAAGATCATAGAACTTTGTTGATGGAAATTACAGAAGACCTGCAAGGTATATTGAGATAAAAACCATGTTCATAAATTGGAAGATTCAATGTTGTTAAAATATCTGTCTCTCCAAATTGTACCAAGGATTCAATGCAATACCAAGCAAAATCCAAGTAGGCTGTTTTCTCAGATATTGGCAAGTATATTCTAAAATTTACATTCAAAGGCAGAGGAGCTGGAATAGCCAAAATGATTTTGAAAAAGAATGAATTTGGAGGACTTGCACTTTTTGGTTCCAGATTTACCATAATGCTAAGTAGTCAAGTCAACATGATATTGACATGAGAATAAGATTACAGGTCAATAGAGAGAATGGAGAAAGTTCAGAAATACGCTGACACATACATGATCAAATGATTTTTAACAGATATTTTAATGGGGAAAAGAACAGTCTTATCAACTCACGGTGCTTGAACAACTAATATCCATACAGAAAAAAAAATGTACTCAACCCTTACCACACTCTGCACATAATGTTAGCTTAATATAACTCAAAGAACAAATGTAAAAGCAGAAACATCAAACTTCTAGAAGGAAATATAGGAGAATATCTTTGTGACTTTGGGAGTAGGCAAAGATACTTTAGGTATTACATAAACAGTACATGTGTTCAGAATTTAGAATTTTTTAGAAACCTCTTTCAACTCAACAGTAAAAAAACCAAACAACCCAATAAAAAAAATAGGCAAAAGATTTGAACAGATACTTTATAAAAGAAATGGTCTCCAAGCACAGAACAAGATACTTAGCAGCATCAGTAATTGTAGAAATGCAAATTAAAAGCACAATGTGATACTAGTACACTCCTATTAGAGTGGATAAAATTCAGAGTTGCCAAGATTGTGGAGCTACTGAAATTCTCATACATAGCTGATGGGCTTGTAACATGGTTCAAATGCTTTGAAAACCACTTTGGCAGTGTCTTAAAAAGTTTAATATGCACTTAGCATGTGACCCAGAATTTTAGATACTTACCCAAGAGAAACAAAAACTATGGCTGCGCGAAGATTTTTACATGCGTGTTCACGGCAACTTTATTCAGAGTGACCTCAAATTGGAAACAGCCGAAGTGTCCATTAATGATGGTTGGATAAACACATTTTTGTGTGTCTATAAAATGAAATAGCACTCTGCATTGAAAAGGAATAAACTGCTGATGCACAAACAAGAAGGAATCACAAAAACGTTATGTCGAGCAAAAGAAGTCAGACGTGGAGTGTGTACCACGTAATTCTATTTTTGTGAGAGTCTAGAAAATGCACATCTAATATATAGTGACAGTAAGACCACTGGTTCCCTGTAGCCAGGCCTGGGGGGGACTGACAGGAAGCATGAGGTGACTGTTTGTGGGGATGGAAATCTTGATTGTGGTGGTGACTGCACAGATGTATTTATTAAAATTTGTCAAACTGTATATTTAAAATGGGTGCATATTATGTATATAGATAATACCTTAATAAATTTGTTTTAAAAAAGAAGTAAACACTTTTGAAAAGTAAACACATATAAAATGGTCTGTCACGAAGGATGGTTTAGTTTTCCAAAAATAATATATTTTTCCTGTTGTACTAAATCTTGCTAAAAATACAAAGTAAACTTGATTAATCTTTCTGAAGTAACCTTAACTTCTTTGAAATTAGCTTCTGCCTATTGTGTATAAACCTGAAACCAGTCGAGACTGTTCTGTCTCTAATAAACAGTACTAATTGTCTAGAGCCAGATAAATGACCCCAAATTTTAAGAACTCATAAAAACGTATAAATTAATTGTATTAAATAGCAAACCAAATGCATTCCTCTTTGAAACTTCCCAGATGGCAATGCAAAAAACATCTGATATGTAAACAGGTAGCATGTGGAGATATACTATGATGGGATCTTGTTCTTTTTTTAGAGGAATTACGATGTTTCATATACTATTAAAAAAATGGTTTATTCTTCCCCAGTTTGTTCTTTGTCACTAAATTCCTTGCCACTAAAACAATTGCTTCAAAAGTGAAATACGGTTGGCGCTGGCAAATCCTCAGGTTTGAAACCTCCCATGCAGAGTGATGTCATTTGACATGTGCATGCTGGGAGGTGGGCTTACTACACTCATTGGCACATAGATTGGCTTTTCTTCCTCCTTGCTTTTCTCTGCAGATATAAATGCAGATATAACTAATTACAAATGAATCTGAGAAAAATTTCATTTTCAGAAGACTGAAATGTAGCTTTTGTGAATTTCAGCAATCTGGAGTTAATGGATATGTTTGCAGAGTAATTCTCGGAAACGGTTAAGCAGATGTTTACATCTTAAGCTTTCCGAGCATCACTAATCTGTTAAACTGTGGTATGTGATCTATGTCTTAGGACTGATTTTAGGATAAGTGAGTCTGCTCCTTTTGAGAAATATACTGAACCTTCCATCTGATCATTAGCATTGTCATAGCTTTGACATAACCAAGCCAGCTGAACGCTTAACAATTTTTTCTGTCTCGGTGCCTAACTGTACCCTTACATCCTCAAATTTTAAAATATTGAAAAAATAAAATATTTCTATTTTATTGGTATGTTTTACTTTAGCTGTTCAAATTGACAACCGTATTCCTGTGAAAAGTCCCCTGGATAATGGAATTGGCTATGTAAGTTTGGAGATGAGGTCATTTCTAGAGTTAAGTTGTCTGCAAAATAAAGGGGAGACAATTTGAAGAGCTGATGGGAAAAACCTGTGGGAGGGCATGGATGCCGTGGAAACTGGGCTCTTATTGGTGGAAAGGGAGCTGAAAAGCATCCTTCACTCAACCTTCGGAAACACTGGTTGTTTAGGATGAGAGCTAACTTATGCAATTTAAAGCTCCCTCTCGTTCTCCACTATAGAGTTTTGGGTACAATCTAAATTGGTCATGAATGCTTGGTCTGAGTGGGTTCTGTGGTCAGCTCCAGTAAATGCTGTGTCCTGCGTTAGTGTGCATGTGGGATGGACTCGGGATACGTGAGCATAGTAGGGCCAGAGGCAAATGGACAACTCTGTCTGGCTTACAGTTACGTTGATGCGTAGGAGCTTCTGTGCTCTGTGATGCAACAGCTAAATCGGAATGTCTGTACGTTCTTTTTCTAAACTAAAAGTCTCTAAGTCTATGCAGTTCATGTGCATACAGTTCAGGAACAGGATCACAGAGCTCCTTTAATCCCTATTAGACAACTCTCTAATGCATGTCTTTGGAAAGATGGTGAAGCAGAGAAAGTCCAAGGATGCAGCCACGTCTGCCCTAATGCCCTGAAGGAAAAGCACAGACATGGGGCGACAGACGCAGCCAGGACATAGGACGCAGCCCTTATTGGTGGAAAGGGAGCTAAAAAGCATCCTTCACTCAACCTTCGGACATACTGGTTGTTTAGGATGAGGGCTAAATTAAGAACTTTGGATTTTGCCTGTGGTGAGCAATGAGAGGCTCTAAAAGAGCTCTTAAAGGAGGACTTTAAGGAAGAGTCCTTAAAGTCCTGGAATTAACCAAAGTATTCACATTAATAAAATATCTCTGAGGGCAAACTCACATTCATTCATTCATTCATTCATTCAACACATCTGTGTGAACACTTCTTAATGTGCCAGGCAGTGGGCTAAGTGCTAGGGCGTGGTAATTAACCCAAAAGATATCTCTGCAATCTGCAGATTTCAGTCAAGTCAGGGATAAGAGATACTGAACCAAAGTCACACAGATAACTATAAAATTATATTTGGAGAGTTACTATGAAAATCAGTGCAATGATATAAGAAAGGAAACTAGTATCAACCATGGAATCAAGAAAGCCCACTAAAGGAAGTGTGTTAAGTTCACAGCTAAAGCACAAATAAGATAAAACCTGATGAAGGCAAGAGAGGGAAATGCTTCAGGTTAAAGGAATTTATTTATTAGGACCTTATACAAGTGGCAAGTGATAGAAGATCTGAAATAACAATGACCTAAAGTGAGAGAGAAGTTCATTTGGTTGCTTCATTGTGTCTGTCCTCCAGTTCCGAGGATAGCTCATGTCCAAGATGGCTGCTCTAGCCTCTGCCTTTACATTGACCTTCCAATCAGCAGAAAGAGGAGAGTGAGGAAAAAGGAGAAAGAGGGAGGAAGAATGTCATGAAAATTGGAGAATTTGAAGGACATCTCCTATAAATCATAGTTGTAACTTACGTGACCATACCTACCTGCAAAAGAGGTTGGAAAATACGGTCTTTCTTCAAAGTAAATATATGCCCAGATGAGAGTGAGGGTTCTAGTGTTATAGAAGAAGAAGACTGGGTGTTCTGTTACTGAAGCCAAAGGGAAGAATGTATATTGGGAGACAAATTGCTGCCAGTATAGAGGAAGTTCACTATATTCGTGGGAAAGAAAACAAAGTACAGTGTGTTTAGTGGTGGGCCACAGTGGCTCAGTGGCAGAGTTCTCGGAGACCTGGGTTCGATTCCTGGTGCCTGCCCATGCAGAAAAGAAAGGTACAGTGTGTTTAAAACATTAAAAGCAAAGGAGAGGAAGAATAGCAATGGTGCTACGGGACCAGAGAGGTAGGGTAAGTGTTAGACGATGCACAGCCTCTTGGACCATATTAAGAACTTTGGATTTTGCCTGATGAGCAATGAGAGGCCCTAGAAGGACTTTAAAGAAGAGGATAAGATCATCACATTCTCAAAGGGAAGAAAAAATTCTCTGTTCACTGTGTGGAAAATAGGTGAGAGACCACATTGTCAAGGTTTAAAATGGGCACACCCCTTGGTATACAGCTGCCCATAAATATTCAAATATTTATGAATTTATCCTGACAACATCATCAGACAAGAGGACAAACTCTGGAATGCACCAAGCATTTACAGTGGGAGCTAGGCTAGGAAGTTTCAACTTTCTCCGGGTATAACTTTTGATTTTGATTTATTTGTTCTACAGTGAGCATGTATTACTTGAAGTTTCACAAAATAAAATCAATGGAGCAATTTCATTTATGTCAAACAAAGATGAAAAGACCAGCGCTGTGTTACAAGGCAGTATAGAGTGCTAACTCCTGTCGCGAACGCTCTGTCCTTGTTCCGTCTGCCTTCTGACTGCTGCCTCCTTCCTGGGTTCTGCCTCTCTCCCTACTCCCTTTCCCGTTCTGTGAGACTGTTTTCCATTGGTTTTTTGTTTTTCTGACAGGATAAGGGACAGCCTTGTCTCGTTCTGTTGTCCCTCTTCCCCACCCAAGCATCAGTCCTGTGTCCTGGCTGCGTCTGTCGCCCCATGTCTGTGCTTTTCCTTCAGGGCATTAGGGCAGACGTGGCTGCATCCTTGGACTTTCTCTGCTTCACCATCTTTCCAAAGACATGCATTAGAGAGTTGTCTAATAGCGATTAAAGGAGCTCTGTGATCCTGTTCTTGAGTTGTATGCACATGAACTGCATAGACTTAGAGACTTTTAGTTTAGAAAAAGAACGTACAGACATTCCGATTTAGCTGTTGCATCACAGAGCACAGAAGCTCCTTTGTGGCCATCCTGAGCATGTGTGGGCCCTTGGAAGACCCCTAGTGACTAGGAACCTGATTTCATGGTGTGGTAGAAAGATAATCGGACCTAGAATCACAGGTCCTTTGATTAGAGTCTAACTTCCCCTTGTAGGATGAGCTTGCCATCTTAGCATTGGTCTCTTTACTTGGAACATAGGAATACCCCTGACCATGCTTTATTTGGCTGTTGTATATATGAAAATATTTTATGAACAGTAAGTGCCATTATCTCTCTCTCTCACACACACACACACACGTGCATGTGTTAATGCCTCCTTACAGGGAAATCCCATTTCAGTGTTGGACTGATGTAATTATTTTAGGAAATGTTTTTCTTCGAGTTCAAATTTGTCTCCCAGTGGTGTGTGTGCATTGTGTCTGTTTTGTCCTTTGTAACAGTGTGGAGTCATCGCAGTCATTCTTCTACGTAATTACTGTGTTGTAACCAAGACAGCTAACAGGCTGTATATATATACATAGGTTTATTTTCTATGGAGGAATTTCATGACATCTGGAATTTTAGGTAACACAGTTGGATCTCTAGTAGAAAATTTAAAAGGCATTCAATATAAAGGAAACCATTTGAGTTTAAGTATTTTCATGCAGCTTCTTTTTCCATATATAATTGAAGACATTTAGTTTGACAGCGTCTTTCCCAGGCATCTCTAATTGTAAAGAAATCAAATGGAAAATTATGGTTTTACACAGCTAATTTAGATACTGTCTTTAGGGGGCAGTGCTAAACCATTGATAATGGTTTCTGCTAATGCCACTGGAATGGTTAATATAAAAATAAAAATAAAATAGCAATCATAATTTTTGTGATACAACTGTATATACCCCTTAATATTAGTCAAATTTTCTAAGTAGTCAAAGGAAAATGAGAGTTTGAAGTTCATTCATTCAATAAATATTTAAAAAGTTCATTATGCACAACATATTGTGAAGAGATACAAATATGAATAAAGCAATGTGTGCTTTTAAATAACTTGTTAACTAGGGTTAGCAAGCCACCCATGGGTGTGTGTGTGGGATGTGTGTACGTGTGCACAACTCCTTCTTGCTAAATAACAGTAGTCGTATTTATTGATCACTTTTTATGTGCCTGTCACTGTTAAACATTTCATTTAATCCACATATAGCCCAGTCAAGTAGGAATTATTATACCTACTTTGCAGATAAAGAAATTTGAAATATAGTAGGATTATGTGATTTACTCGGTCATACAACTTTAAGTGGCAGAGCTGGGACTAAAATGTGTATCTGTTTGACTTCAAAAATGCTCTTTGCCACTGTGTCATCTGCCACCTCAAGGAAATATGAAACACCATAATGCGCACACTCGCACAAAAAGCTATAGACATCCAGAAGAGGGGGGTATCATTTCTGTTGGTGGGAAATCTGGAAAATTTTATATAAGGTGTGAAATATGAGCTGCATTTGAAGAATCAGTGGGATTATAATAAAATAATAACTAATAGTGGTAGTTGGTCTTTATCCAAACCTTATATTATGTTCAGATACTTCATATTCATTACTACAATTCATTATCAGGAAAGACCCCATGACAGGGATTCTACCGTATTATTTTCCCATTGCATAGATAAGGCAGGCGAGGCTGACAGTGGTCATGTCTGCTGAAGATCACACAGCTACTGTGTAGGAGCGTTGGGACTTGAATCCAGGACCATCTAACATTCAAGCCTAAACCCTTAGGCAATAAAAGAAGGCATGAATAAGAGCATGGGGTGTGATTAGGGAAGGACACATAATTTCACTTAATTATAATCTGAGGAAAGTGTAATGAAATAAGAAAAAGGACTGAAAATAGTTTGACTGTAGAAACTTGGAGCCAAATTAAGGAATTTGTGTACTATTTGCTGTGCAATGGGAAGTCACGAGAGGTTTATAGCAGGGAGGAGACATAAATGGAATTTTTCTTTGAGGAGGAGAAAGAGACAAGAAAGCAAAGTCGCCTGAATTAATGGATTGAATAATTACAGCAGCATTAACAAAAATAGAAAATAACTGATATATCTATGAAACGATAATTCTCAGCCAAGAATGCAGTGGTGTGTAGTGCCATATCATATCAACTTGATGTTCAAACTAGTCCATGATCGTGAGCTGGTGGAGGAGATGTGTGTTCGATCATTTTATTCATCCTTGTATGAAATGGTTGAATAATCACTAGTTTAAGATTTTAGACTTCCCAAGAATTTTTGTCCAGAGGATCTGTAGAGTTTCAGAAATTCCTATGATATCCCCTGTTAGACAAATATGTATCACTTTTTTTTTATTACTAGTTTGGGAAGTGTGTATCTTATAAAAGTATGAGCACCAATTCCAGAAACTTTCACTAGCTGCCTCAGGGCACAAACTGTTCTCAGGAGAGTCATCTAGCAGAAACATACGAAAAATGTGATTCTTTGATTTAAACTGCAATTCTATGAGCTTACTGTTTAATATGCTACCTTTTACAAGATATTGTGCCAAATGAGAGACCATGACATGTAGTATAAGGGGGTAAGCACAAGTAACGTGGGTTAGAATCCTGTTTGTGCCACCTGCTAATTCTGTGACCTTGGGTTTTACTTGACCTCTCTGTGCCTAAGTTTTTCCCTTACATAGTATTTGTCTCAAAGAGTTGCTGTGTGAATTAAAAGAATTAATGGACAATAGTCGTAAGACCCTATGATACACAGAGGAAGTGCTCATTAGTTGGTGGCTGTTCTGATTATTGTATCTTACATGCAGTAACTGCTTGAGGGAATATTTCACAATTTCTTAGTTCTGATAATTGTAAAGGGAAAGTTAAGATGGAATGTAGTAAAACTAACTTTTTTTGAAATAAGAGAAATAAGAAAGCCTTCTGTTTTTTTTTTAAATCAATAACTTCTTTTGGGAGTGGGAATACTATATGCAATCCAATAAATAGTTTATCTAATAGTTTCAGTAATCATGATATGTCAGTATTATGCTGAATACTGCATCCTGACAATGTTTACAAAAACTTATACGGATGGATTTTCTGTCATTCTTTTTGAGCAGTCTCTTGAATATGGAATTTTTCTTCAATTCTTAAAAGATTCCCTGCATTATTTCTTCAGTAATTTCCTCCAATTTTTACTCTCTTTTTAATTTCTGGAACTTCTTTTGTTCAGATGTTGGACCTTTAGTTTGATACACTAGTTTTCTCAACTTTTTTCCTCCTTTTTTCTTTTTGTTCTATCTTCTAGGAAATTTCCTTAGATTTGTTTTGCAACCCTTCTATATATCATGCCATTCTTATTTCATGACTGCAATATCTCCCATTCCTCTATTATTTATCATTTTTTGTTTATAATAGTTTCTGTTTTGCTCTCCTCTAGAGACCTCAAATATGTGATGATTCTTGGGTATGTTCTAATTAAAAAATTAGACAGTTTACTTTGTTGAAAGGTTGCTTCGCAGTAGGGGTTAAAGAACAGATCCTCCCACTTTATTGAGGACAGAGAGATCTTGTTTCTTGGGGGGTTGATTTCTCTATAGAGGCCAATATGTTCTCTCGGGCAAATATGTGAAGGCGCTGGGGTGGGCTGGGTATCTTCACTTACTACATAGTTACTAACTTCAAGCCTGTGTTTCAGAGAGGCACCCTGTGTTCACAATACAGACTCTTAGAGCTCCTCATTGCTTTGCCTCAGCCTCTCTAGACAGTGAGCCTCTAATTTCTTTTCAGGGCATGAAGGTTAGTCTCCTGGCTGGGTGAGGGAGGAGATGGGTCTGGAGGTCCAGCTCCTTCTCATAGAAAGTTTCCATCCTGTTTCAGTTCCACCTGCCCCTGTACCTTTACATGGTACAGTCTCTTCTGAGCATGCCGACTCACGAGCTGGTCTGCTTCTTGGTCTTCCCTTTTTTAGGGAGTTTGCTTTCAGTTTTTTCCTGAAGCTTGGTAATACCTACCCATCTGCTTATCACTGCGCAGAAGTTTACCAGGCAGCTCTCCTTTGCTGGCAGCACTCCTGTTCTCCTTGTCCTCGTGGTTCAGCCATTTTAATCCCTTGACTGTTATTTTAGGGGGATTTGGGTGGTAACAAAAGTAAATATATGTGTTCAGTAGGAAAGACCCACTATGAATTTTAAAACTGTTACCCACGTTATATATACAATAAATTTTATTAAGTTCAATTTTGGTGACATTGTGAAAAAATGGGTTATATAGCTGTTCCTATTTCAATAAGTAGTCCCATGTTATTCCTCTGATTGCCTTTTTCCTTAATTTTATTCCTGAAAATACATTCTTGATAAAGAAAATCATAATGTTTTTCTCATTTGTTGCTGTTTAAATATTTTCTTTGGTTATTATCATATCCTGTTCTTTATTATAAACCTTGTATCTTTTTTGTTTGTTTGTGTCTTTTGGTGCCAAAACCTGGGAACCTTGTATCTTATTTTATAAGCATCTTTGAATTTATGACTTTCAACTTAAATTGAAAATTGCATGCTTATGAATGGATGTGAAGTTATATAACTATGGCTAGCAGTAAGCTGATTTTTGCCTGCTAATATATACCACAAGCAATTTATATAATGTTTTATATATATCTAAATAACATTGATATAATATATTTGTGTACTATGAATTTAATTGCAGAGAACGTCATCTACAATAAATTTGTCACCAGGAGAGGTGGAAGACGACGATGATGATGGAAACACCTGTGGACCGTCTGGGCTTTGGGAAGCACTGACCCCCTGTAATGGATGCAGGAACCTTGGTTTCCCGATTCTTGCACAGGTAAAGGTCTGCTTTTGTTACAGTACAAATGTAAAACTGGTTGCTTATGTTCCTAAGTAAATCTGAAACCTTCCCTCTCTTCTAGAAAACCTAGTTTCTATCTGACCGAAAAAGAATGACAAAATTCAGTAATTCAGTTAAGGGTCATTTCGGATAGAGTGGATGAAATGATTATGTGACTTGCTGCGTTTGTGTGTACCTATGCAAACATGGTATTCATGTAATAATGTGGTTGTCTTATTTTGATTATAACGCTCATTCCAGTATAACTGTATTTGTTCTGTTATACATGTAATTAATATATTAATTATGAGGTTTCAATATATGTGGTATAGAAAGATATCATTTTTAAAGAATGCTGTTTTGAAATTAAATCACAATTTATGTTAAGATAATACATAGTGGTCTAAAGATGTAGTTTCAGGAAACTGTACTAGGGCTTTTAAAAATCATACCCAGTGGTTTTTTTCTTAGAATAATGGAGACAGTGTTGGATATAGTGTGTCACTGAGGATTTTGGGGTACAGTCTAAAAATGGGACCAGAACACTAAAATATTGACAAAAGTTTGAAATATTTGAAGTTATTACATTATTCATTAAGTCAGTTTTAATTCTTTCTTACCAGCTTCAAATTTCTATTGTGTGTTATGGACCATAAGCCCTTAGAGAGTTTTCAGAAATGAGTAAAATACTTCAAACAGAGTTAAGAACCTAGAAGCGACAATGAAAACAACTCTGCAAAAAGATGAAAAAAGAACTTAATACAAAAGATGGTGTCATGGTAAAGGGTTAAATAGTATATGACGGAAGATAAAAGATCCACAGTAACTGGACAGAAGAGTGTTATATCTAAAAATTGTTTTTTTTTCTGTTTTGTAACAAATGTTAAGCAGTTGGGTCTAAGAAATCACATTTTTCACATCTATGCCGCAGAGAATTTGATCACATCCATTCACATTCCAGTAGTAATTTCTTGTGGCAAGCTGAATAGGATAATCAAATTGGCATATAATGCTTAAAATAGGCTTTCACCTTGAACTATTGATAGAACTTCATGGCAGTTAAATCTAAGCTTTGTAGAATTGTTACTAATATGTACTGGACTAGGCTTTCCAAAAAGGTAGAGCTCATGTTTGTATAGATTTTTACCTCATATATATTTGGGAAAAGGGGAAAGGAAATTAATGCATGTAATAAATTTTATTTCATTAATATGCTCTCATCTGCTTAACTGAATGCTTTTACCGTTTTTTCTCATAAAATTATCATCTTTGTAAAAATGGATTTTCTAATCATTATCTTGCCTTATATCTTAAAAACTTGAATTCTTGGAACAAAGTATATGTTTAGTTTTAGGGCTCTTATATAACAGATCACTCTAGTAATCAAAGGCCATCAATAATTATGACTTTATCAGATTCTCCATCTGCTTACAAGCATTTACTTTTTTTATTTTGTTATTTTTATTAAGATTGTTAGTACTTTATTTTTTTGTATGCTGTACGGCAGGGTCACATTTCACTGTTTTACATGTGAGTATCCCATTATTGCAGAACCATTTGTTGAATTTTTGTTTGCTTGTTTTTTTTTTGACTGTTTGTTTTTTGGGAAGTGCATGGACTGGGAATTGAACCCGGGTCTCCTGCATGGCGGGTGAGAATTCTACCACTGAACCACCCTTGCACCCTCAGTACCTTGCTTTTTGTTTACAGGTTTTTCACTATAAAAACTAAGGTTTAGGCATTTTTCATTTTACCATTTTTCTATGGGGACTGATACCACCTCAGTAAATTTATTAGTTCCCTAGATATTCTGGATACTAATATTGAACTAGTTACATTTACTACAAAATGTTTCCTAATCTGCAGCTTCTCCTTTTGTCTGAATTTGTGTGGATGTGCGAGTAATACTGTGCACTTTTTTTCAACTATCAGATTTGAATAGTTTAAATAGTTGGGAAATAATTTTCATATTCTTAATTTTTGTTGATTCATTTTATCTAGAATTCTTTTTAACATAAATTCCAAATATAGCTCTCTATATTTTTTTACTTCTCAATATCTAATTTTCCTACGACTTTGTATTGAACAGTACCTCCTCTTCCTTTATATTTCATTCTGGTATCTTAGATTAACGTCTGGAATCTTTTTTGTTTTTATTTTCCCAACCACATAGCTCAGTTTTGATATTGTTACACATAATATATGCCAGGGAAAATCCTTCCTTATTACATTAAACCTATTAGCTGACATGATTGCCTACATTTTTCGTGTATATTTTATAATTACTATTACTAAGTTTTTAAAAAATATCCCTATTGGGATTTTATTCTGCCATTAAATCTGTAAGTTTACTTGAGAAGCAGCATCCTTTTTCACTTGATTTACTCTGATAAACCGGGAATGGGACATACCCATTATTTTAGTCTTCCAGCTTCAATTTCTTAAAATGTTCCCACTGTATAGTTTAATTCTTAAATGTGTGTATGTGTGTATGAATATTTTATGGTAGACAAGTGTTCTTTAGCAGGTATATAAATATTCACATTTTATAATAAAATTACATTTAATGTATAATGGTTGGTTCCTTTTAATATAGTTTATTAAATTTATTATGATGCTGGAGGCATATCAAATGTAGATTTTTTCCTTAAATTGCAACAACTTTGAACTCATTATCTGGATTTTTATTTATTACCTAGGATTTTCTGGGTATGTTTTTCATTGTATTACCTAGTATATCTTACTGTCTGTTTAGAAGAGGTGAGAGAATATGTTTTCCATTTTTTTTTTAAAAAAACTTTCTTTTAAAAGAACTGTAAATTTATGAAAGTTTTGCACTTGGAATTGTTTATGTATAAGTAGTACATTTATTTTATGATTAGCTGTGAGTTCTCAGTAATATTCTGAACACTTGGAATTTGAAAACCAAAAACTTAACCTATAAAATGCTTTTAAATATGAAAGAATTACAAATACTAAATATAACAATATTTTTCAGAAATTTAACTGAACACATTAATTTTCAGTTTCCTTTTCCTATTTTGAAGTCAAGTTTTTCAGGCCTGAACCATCCTTACAAGGCCGTTAGAATTCATTAAGTCATAAGCACTGTGAACACAGGGCCTAATGAAAACCACTCTACCTTACAAGGAGCTTTTGGGATCAGTGCAATTAGTGTAGTGCTATGCAAATTTTACGCGCCCAAATGTATTCGATTGGAATAAATTATATTTATTTCACTTCTATGACCCTTGATTTAATTGGATTCAGCAAGCATTTATCAAAAATCTGCTATATTCCAAGCATAGTGCTGAGCTGGCGAAGATGAGGACTGTGGAAAGAATGAAGCCAGTTGGACAAGGCCACCTTTTTGGTTCTGGATTATGAAATGATGCGATATGTCACTTGTAGATTCTTAGACTGAGCTTTCTCACTTGCAGAGTGAGAACCTTGGCTGATCCTATGGACCTTACACTTCTAAAACTCAATTTTTTGGGTTTAAAATATACATTCAGTTTTTGTCTAGATTTTTAAAGGAGTCTATTCAGCCTTCATCCAGAAGTTTTTACTGCCCAGGAGAATACTAAAATTGAATGAGCAGGCAAAACGGGCACTTTGGAGTTCATGTTAATGAATATTGTTATGGTATTTTATTCTTCTAATATGATGAGATTATTGAAGTTCTGCCAGGAACAACACCTTTCAAATTTGTGAAAATTTTCTAACTAAAGTCAGGGGATTAAAATTATTGGAAAAGACTAAGCAGATTTAGCAATAATAGAGCTGCTTTTATGGGGCAATATATTGGATATCTTTGTTTAGATATCATGAATATGTCCAAAATATAAATACAGTATTTTAAAAAATGTCAAGTCTATTTTCAAAGCAGCTAAGTAAGGCTTAAGTTGGATAACGAATGAAGGGGCTGGGGAAATGAAGGCCTTTTTAGAAAGACTGATTGGCCTCAAATCTGTTCCTCAGCACTCCTGATGGTAACAGTCACCACGTGTTATTGCCTGCGCCGCAGCAGGTATCTCCCACATGTAATCTCCTGTGGTCAAGCTGACAACTCAAAGGAGGAAGCGGTTAACCTACCCACGGCTGGATTTGTCAAACTGGGAGTTTTAGAAACTCTGTAGTATCCTGCTGTTTTCCGGGCGCATGGGTGGTTCAGTGGTAGAACACTCACCTTCCATGTGGGAGACCTGAGGTTCCATTCCCGGGCCATGCCCCCTCCACCTCCCCCCAAAATATCATGCTGCTTTCCTAACTTCATTATATTTTTCTGCTTCCCATTTGGTTGTTTCTGTTATCTATTTTGAGGTTTTGGAAGAACTTACTTTGGCTCTAAATTTAAGATCTTAATGGATGAGAATATTTGGTGAATGAGTGATCTTCAGTGATCTTAATTTTGTCTTCCATCCATTCATTAATCTCAGAAGCATCAAGGAAAGGGAAAGTTATTAAGAGTAGCTGAGAGTTTGTCATAAACTGCTATTAGTTTAGTGTGCCCTTCCTCTTCGTAGAGCGTGTGCTGTTCTAGCAGAGACTCTGAGTTGGTGAATATATATTGCAGATGCCACATTTCTTCCGGGTCCCAGAGATGTCCACTTCTGCACTGGGTGCAGTCTCAGCGGCCTTTGGGCTTTTTCTGGGGGACTTTGGGAGGGCTTTGAAACTCTGCTGCTGTGAACCAGTCCTGCCGGGGGGCTCTCACCTGGGGAGCCCGAACTGGTTGTAGCTTGCCCCGCCACCCCTTCCAATTTTTTAAGGTAATCTAGACACTTTGAGGTGAGGCTGAGTTTTCTTTAGGACACCTTTTCCCACCCCCAGTGCTCCATGGTGGGCTAAGCAACAGGAGAAGTATGTGAGTCATCCTTCCCTGTCATTTGGTGAGGAGATGGCCCTCTCCCAGGAGTTCTGCCTTTTCCCTTTCTTTCCCTCTGGGCTTCAGCCTTGGGTTGGGAGCCTCTGGCATCTATGCATCTGCTTTCGGAGCCTTTCTTTTGCAAGGCCGATGTGCAGGGTCCCACTGCGAGCTTCTGGGAAGAGACCCGCAGCTCCTCTGTGCTGGACGTACCCCCGGAAGGAAGGCCATGCATGCGGCAGCTGCCGCAGCACCGTGAAGACCCTCGAGGACATGTTGGAAGCCCCTGCCAGGGCCTGGCCAGCTGCGCCCACCCCAGGTCTGGTGAGGTGCCTGCATGCACTGTTCTCCCTCTCCTGAGTCTGAAGACGCGGCTATGCTTGTTGTCACCACCTCTTCTGCCGCCCCTGCCCCTTTCTGCTTGTTGCAGTTTTGTGTCTCTGAGAGTGTGTGCCTCCATGAATGCATCAACAGGAGCTATATTCGTTTCTCTTCCCTTCATCAGCATGACCAGAAGAGGTGGCTCCAAACAGCTCAGGATCCACGTGGTGGCTCCTAATGCAGACCTGATTTTGTGTTCATCTCCATGGCAGTGCATGACCTGTGCCTGGGGCAAGAAGAAACATGCGTACACTGCTCCATGCTCCTCTGTAAGGGAACTCTGGAGCTCATAATATTTGAGGTCCTCAAACCCAATCCCCCATTTGATGCGGAAATTCCCCCTCTAGTACCCCACAGTGGTCATTCAAGTTTTCTTTTTGTTTAGCAGTTCCAGTGCCACCATCATACACTTATTTCGTTTCACCAGTGAACATCCCTAAACATTTATTTTATACAGATGTATGAGTTTTTCTACAGAATTAATTCCTAGAAGTAGAGCTACTGGTCAGTGTGGTCTGTGCATTTTATATTTTGATAGCTACTAACACACTATGCATGTGCACACAAGCATGTTCCACTGCCATTATTATCTACAAAAATCAGTACATGGATGGTAAGGGGAGACATTATAGCTCAGATAAAGGATGGACTTTCTAATAGTTAAAGATGTCCTTGACCTAGCAGGCTGTCTAGGTTGGGGACGAGTGTTGAAGAACAGACTGGATGGTTAGGATGCTGTAATAACACTGTAACATTGGCTCTGAGGTTAGAGGAGCTGAAAGCTACGGAATCTCTGAAGTGCAGCCTTGGGAAACACTTGAGAAGCATCAGGGACCCCCACAATGTGGCAGTTTGGAGGGTCATTTGGGCCTGTGCTCTTTCCAGTGCAGTGCGTAATCCAGGTGGTCCTCAGACAGCGTCAGAGGCTCTGCAGGACTGTCTTGGTTCCTCGCCCAGAGCACCCCCACCCATCTCCTCAAGTCTCCACAAAGACTTGCCATCAGACTTGTCCTCTCCCTCAAACAGAGCTGCGCCCACTGCATCCGCTGCTGGAATGGCCTGTGTACAGCTGTAAGCTTCCATTGGTGGCCTCAGGAGGCCAAGGAGGTCTTCCCAAGATGCAAAAAAGATCTTCATTTGTGTCTGAATGGGGGCACAGCTGCAGCAGTGAGGGTGGGCAGTGCCAAGCCTCAGGCCTGTTGTTTTTGACCATCATGGATGGGTATGGTGACCACTTCAAGGTCAGCTTGGAGCTGGCGTTGGCTTGTGGCCTCCTCCCTGGGGGCACTGGCACATCTGCCCTATGCTTCCCGGGGCCGCGGTCTGGGCAGCAGCATGATGTTAGGGAGCGGGAGGCTGGGCCGGGGCGTGCCTGGGGCAGCCAGCTCGTCCCTGTGCACATGGGTCCTGACAAAGCTGTGCCCAGACACCAGCACATACTTGAATGGAGCCTTCTCTCTCGCACAGTGTGGCTGCAGGTTTCTGTGGGAACTCGCCCCCTGGGCTGCTGCTCATGCTTATCTTTACCAAGTCAGCACCTCTGGGGGCCCTTCACCCCCTCCTCATCACACCTGCAGGGCGTCGTGGGTTCCCCTGGCCTGCTTCGCAGAGCGACTGAGGACAGGGTAGGGGTGCAGAGTGTCCTCCGCCTACTGTCGGGGTAATCTGGCTTCTGAACCCACAACCCTCCTCACACACAGAGAGGCTGTGGCTCACCCCTGGGGGAACTCGCTCAGGATGAGTCTCTCCTTGACCCTGGCACACCTGTTCACAGCCGTCTCTGCCTTTTATTTTATTTTGCATGGGCAGGCACCGGGAATTGAACCCGGGTCTCCGGCATGGCAGGCGAGAACTCTACCTACTGAGCCACCGTGGCCTGCCCAACACCTCTACCTTTTGATACCCATAAAAACTGCGCATTGCAGTCCAGCTGCTTGAATCCTTTCGGAGCTCCACCTCGGCCGGTCTCTCCCTGCGGCTTTTATCCTCCCCTGCCACCATCTGACCTCCCCCATGGCGAGCACACACCCCCCTCTGTCCCCTAGCTGCTGCCCTTCAAACCCAGTGCGTCTGCACGACAGACTCCTGGACCAAACTAAAATATTTTCAAAGTCTTAGTACGCACTGGTAAATTGCTTTCAGAAAGGGTTAGGCAAACTCTCTTTCATGTGTGAGTTTAAAATATGCATACCTTCTATCCAGCATGCGTAATTGCAGACATTTACCTTAAAGAGATAATTTGGACAAGTTGATAAACAGGTTAGTACAAGTTGTTTATCAGTGTTTACTGTAGCAAAAAAGATCATAAGCAAGATTAATGTCTTACAGTAGGGAATTGGTTAAATAAATTGCAGAGCATTTTATGGCAGAGTATTCTGCAGCCATAGAAATGATTATGTAGTTCTTTACTTATTGACATGAAAAGATAACAATGGCTTTTTGTTCATGAAGAAAAAGAGCAAAACAAACAGATTTCAAATTTGCACTATAAATGTGATCCAATTTATGTAAAATCGTCTGTGTGTTTGGGTATGGAATTTTGTTCAGTGAAATGCTTAAAGTGCTTGTCTTTAACTGCTGTAAATTTTATTTTCTTCTTGATTCTTTCTGCTTTTATTAGGACAATTTATTATGTCTATTGACATAAAACATAAAGCTATTTTTAAGCAATGTTTATTTTATAGCCATGAAAAATTGCCTGTTTGATACACCCTCAAATTGGTGTTGGATTTTTAAGCTTTTCACTTGAATTTGTACCCTGACTATGCAGTCAAAAGAGCCTTAACCATCATGTTTATGCTTCTATTTTTTACCCACTATCAGACTGTCAACTATACAAGCTCTGAGGAACTTGGCCAACAATTACAAATTATCAATTCAATAAGGTTATGGTATCTATTGACATGGAAATATACATGACCATAATAACATATATATATTTATAATTATAGTTATAGTTTTTGTTTTAAAGTCTTTCTGGTTTTATGAGAAGTTTTTTCTTTCATTTGAGTTCCTACTGACGTACTGATAACAATTTTTATTGGTCTTTCCACAGTCCTTATACCTTAGTTTGCATTTCAGGACTATTCTACTTACCTTGTAATTAACAACAAACCATATTACAGTTAATAAACAAACCTTATAAAGGTATCCAACTGGGTCTGGTGTTTTTCAAAGAGCTAATTGGCCAGGTAGTGGTGGACAGGATACTGTGTAATTTTATTTAGACGCTTTTAGTTATCTAAAAGCTAAAAAAGAGTTCAGATATATGAAATTTCTTGAAAGCACTTTTGTGCCATGCACATATACTTCAGGGTATTTATAGGGCTTCATCAGAGCACTGAGTTAATTGCCTTGTCTCCAGGGAAACCGGAAACATTGCCCTTGGGCCTGTGGACTCTCAGGATTTTCTCAGAACCAGTTATCAGACCAACAAGACAGAATCCCTTTTATTTGGCCTAATGACTGTTGTGAGTAGCATTTTGGCAAAAATACCTCCATTTTCATGATTCTGATAAAGTTTATCTGAAATTCCTGTGGCTATGTAGAAACCTGCGTCATTCACATTGACCACATAAAAATCTACCTGAATCTTGGGTTAAGAGATTCTTTTTATGTAAATGTGACAGCTTTCTGTATATTTCCTGTTAGAACATTCAAATTCCTATGCAGTTAGTCATTAAATATTCTTAAAATAAAACCTTGCTTCGTCTCTTCTACAGCAGAGTTTGTATCATTCGATAAATCACTTAACCTTCCTGGGCCTTATTTTTCTCTTCCCTGAAATTAAGATGATTGCTTACGTATTTTTTGGCTTTACAGTAATTATAGTTTTGTGATGGGGGTTTAACTTTTTTCCTCTGTAACAAAACTATTGTATACTTTGCAAATACTCTGAACAATAGTAATGAGTCAAGATATAATTCAATTATTAACAGCTCTGGGACTTGTATAATTCAATATATACTCTTATTCTGTTGCTGAATTTCTTCCTGCTCAAACTTTGAGAAGAACCAATGTTTGAAATGTGAAAATGATGAGATATTCGGGAAGACAGACATGTAATCATATCTAGGGTCTCTGTTACATTGGCAGTAGGTAGGGCCAATGCTTAAGACTACATGTTTGAAAATATGGATAAAAGATTTTAAGCTCAGTTCAGTTGATAATGAACGTGATTGTAGCAGACAGAATAGTTCCCCTAAAAGATGAGCAAGTCGTAATCTTCAGAACCTGGAAATATGTTGCCTTGCATGGTAAAGGGACTTCGCAGTTGTGCTCAAGTTAAGGCTGTGTACTATGGGGGGGCTATCCCAGAGGCCCAGTGTAATCCCACCCACCCTTACAGGAGGAAGGCAGGAGAGCACCGTCAGCTCCATGAGGAAGCAGTCCTACCATCAGCCTGAATTTATTCTCAATGACGCTGATTTTAAACTCTGACTTCCAGAACTGTAAAAGAATAAATTTGTGTTAAGTCACTAAACATGTGGTAATTTGGTACAGTGGTACTAGGAAAGCAATACAGATTTTGATACGTGGAGGTGTATTGCTATTACAACAAATTCCTAAAAATGTGGCAATGGCTTTGGAATTTGGCAGTAAGTTGAATGGGAAGAATTTTGAGAAGTGAGATAGAGGGAGTCTAGGTTGATTAAACGGACTGCTAGTAGAAGAAGAGATGTTAAAGATTCTGCTGGTAATGGCTCAGAGGCAAGAGATGAGATAGGGGTAGAGAAGATCTTTACCATCTTGGGGAATACCCAAGTCATCATAAACAGGATGTTAAAGGTGCTTCTGGTAAAACTTTAGAAGGAATTGAAGAATATGTTATTGAAAACTCAAGGAAGGGAAATACTTAATGGTGTCAGAAAACCTAGCAGAATTGCTTTACAACTATGTAGAAAACAGAACCTGTAAGCGATGAACTTGGGTTGTTAGCTGAGATTTCCAAGCAAAGTGTTGAAGGTGTGGGCTGGTTTCTTACTCTGCTTATCGTAAAATGTGAGAGGAAAAGAGATAACATGGGTGAAGAACTTTTAAGCACAAAGAACCCGGGGTTTGATGATTTGGGAAATTCTTAGGCTATCCAGATTGCAAAAGACCCTAAATGTAGTGATTTGCTCTCAGGAAAGTGGTCTGGAGAGAGAGAGAGCCAAGGGTGTGGTTGGGAGCCTTTTTCTAGTACCTCAGAAGGATGAAAAGTCCAGATCATTCACCATCCTGACCAAAAGGGGGAAAGAAATGTAACAAAATAAGGCATCAGTGGCTAAGAGCATTCAAATAGGGTCGGGAGGCTATTCTGGAGGCTACTCTTATGCAAGCTTCAGCTGGATAGTGCTAATTGCCACGGTCTGCCAAACCCCAATAGACATCATTCCTGTTAACCCTAAAGAACACCCAAGCCTCTATCTGAGATCCTATGAAAGTTGCACAAAGTAAATTTATTTTTTCAGAGAGCTTAACCCTTCAGATGGTTTCTAGGCTGGATAGGTCCTGAAAACAGAGGTGCCTATCTCTCCAAGAAATTAACAAAAAGTGATCAGATCGTTGAGTCACGCAGGGGACTCTGAGGATATTAGGCCTATGACAATGGATTCCCTGAGACATCTCAGCAGAAGCCAGGGGTAGAGACAGGATTATCCAGGGAAGCTCTGTGGAGGAGCCTCTCGGGTAATAGAGTGAATCCTGAGATGTGCACAAGAGACCCACAAGGTTTTTGACAATGTTGTATCAGCAGAGACACCGTGAGCTTGGCTTGAAAGCTGCAGGGAAAGGGTGAAATGAAAGAAGGCTGTCAGACTCCTGAAATTCTCCAGGAAAGAGCAGATTTATAAGAACACTACTTAGTTGCCAACATGTGCTACTTTTCTTGAAATGGAAATGATGACTCAGATGGCAGAGCTGAGGACCTAGGGTATAGAGCAAAGAACTATAAAGGTTATTCCCGCGCCTTGACACCTGGTGGAATCTGCTCAGTAGGATTTCTAAAATGCTTGTTACTGTTATCTCCTCTTCTTCCTTTCCTTTCTCACTCTTTTAATGGGAATGTCCAAATTGCTGTCCTATGCTTGTTCCACCATTGTATTTTGAGAGCAGATAAATGGTTTTCTAGTTTCACAGAGCCACAGATGGAGAAGAATTTTGTCCCACAATTATTTGGTTCCTACCATTCCTGATTCAGATAATTTAGATGATGAGATTTAGAATGTTCGAGGAGATGAGATTTAGGTGAGATATGGGACTTGGCTTTGATGGTATGATGGCTTGATAGTTTTGGTGATATTGGGATGGGATGAATTTTTCATGTGATTTTCACTTGAGATGACTTAATAATGGCCCCTTCATACTGGTTCACATTCTAATCTCCAGAAACTATGAATGTTACTCTACATGGCAAAAGGAACTTTGCAGATATGATTAAGTTAAGGCTGTTGAGATTTGGAGATTAGGCTGATATATCCAGGGTTGCTCAGTATAATCAAAAAGGCCCTAGAAGAGGGAAGGCAGTGGAGATGACAGGAAAGCAGAGAAAGAGTTGGGATGCTACATTGCTCGTTTTGAAGGTCAAGAAAAGGGTGCTGAGCCGAGAAATGCAGGTGGACCCTGGAGGGAACCAGCACTGCTGACACCCTGTAAAGCTTTTCTCATGCTTCTCACCTTCGGAACTGGCCAGAGAATACATTTATGTTGTGTTAAGCCACCAAGTTTTTGATAATTTATTACAGTGGCAGTAAGAAACTAATAAAGTGGCTGTGAAAGCTAGATCAGTAGACATTTCAGCTGTTACACATTCGAAAGAGCAGATGCTTGTTGTCTGACTCTGGGTGGAAGCAGGAGATACAGGCAGTCACAGCGGAATGCGTTTAAGTTTTATCATCAAGCATTCATGTGATCTAGGGTTTTATGATTTTGTGTAGTCACTTTCTGTAGCTTCTAACTGGACTAAAATTTTGCCATTAAAAGGCTCCATTTTGCATCTTTTCAGGAGGTATGATATCAATGATGATGATAACAATAATTAGTACTTATTAAGCTCCTACTACATGCCAGATACAGTGATAAGCATTTTACATGATCTTACTTATGTTTTATTACAATTCTATGAAGAATTTCTACTTTATCTTGAAAAAATTGAGTTTCAAGATATTAAGTAACTTTCTCAAGTTTGCATATGTAGTATGTTTGATCTTAAATCCATGTGAATCCTTCATACAAAAAAGTTAGAAAATACAGCTTCTCACAGTAAGAATAAACCTCTATACTATCTACTGTGCAATATTTTTCACTGTTAAAAAAGATATCATTAATTACTGATATCATTCTTATCTGAAATTTGCTCACTTGAGTTCTCATTTTCCATTGTGCTTCAAAGGAAGCTACTGAACTTATTTATTATCTATCCTTTGCATTTGCCTAATCTTTTATGCATTCATGCATCCATTTGTCTCACAAATGTTCATTGACCTTTTGTTATATGCAGGTGTAGAGTAGTAAATAATATAAACAGGCATTTTACCCTCATGTTGCTTATAATTTTGCATCTGGCTTCCTGGGTGATACAAAATATGTATGATATATGGTTCTATTCTGAGGTGTCTTTCAAATTAGCTTACGTAGTTTTCCTGCCTGCTGCTTATTATTCTTGCAGCCATTTATTGGCTGTATAATCTTGGGCAAGTAATTCACCCTCTGCTTCCTCTTCTGTAAAATAGGGAGGCTAATTCTTGTTTATTTGTAGGATTGCTATGAAGATCTTGCAATATTCTTTTTCTGATCTATACTTGACCCTTGGAGACAAAACACTGGCAATTTTGGTAGGATTGACAGCTTAAAGAATAGTATGTAAAGTACAAACAACTTCATATATGTGTATTCAAATATATTTAATATTTATTTGTATGTGTTCGGAAAATCTAGATGTGTGTGTATGTGTGTAGTGTGTATATATATATATATTACACATATATATTAACTACTAACAGTGTAATATCTAAGACATAAGATTCCTGAGGGGATTTAACACTTCCTAATTTGTATACTTACATGTTGTTGAATTAGTTACAACAAGCAGATCTAATGTTTCTAATGAAGATTTTATATTTTGTGAAAATAAAATGCCCTAAGTTGTAAAAAGTCATAATGACTCATCATCATGGCATCATGAGTTTCCATAAAATAGTTTGAAAATGATTGCTTTTATTCACCCATCTTTGTGTTCATTCATAGCCATTCATCCATCCATTTTCTAGCCTAGCCTACATTTTTAGGCATTTTGCAGGTAGTTGTCTTTTTTCAATGATTTTTAAAATTGAGATATAATCATTTAAAGCATGTAATCAGTGGATCATAGTATCTTCATAAAGCTGTGCATTCATCGTTATAATGATTTTTGAACATTTTAATAACTCTAAAACAATAAAAATATGAATTAAAAATAAAATAAAATAAAAGAACATCTAAAACATCCCATAACCCCCACCCCCCATTATTTGTTTATTTTTTTGTCTTTTTTTCCTTACTCATCTATCCATATGTTAGATAAAGACAGTGTCAGTCACAAGGTTTTCACACTCACACATTCACACCTCAAAGACTTGATAGTTATCAATCGCCTTCAGCGATCAGGCTATTGGATTATAGTTTAGCAGTTTCAGGTGTTTCCTTCTAGCCATTTCAATACAACCCAGACTGAAAAGGGACATCTATATAATGCATAAGAATAACCTCCAGAATGACCTCTCAACTGTTTGAAATCTCTCAGCCACTGAAACTTTATTTTGTTTCATTTCTTTCCCCCCTTTTGGTCAAGACGGCTCTCTCATTCCCATGATGCCAGGACCAGGCTCATCCCTGGGAGTCGTGACCCCCATTGTCAGGGAGATTTAAACCCCAGAGGGGTGGGCAATGAGTTCACCTGCAGAGTTGGCTTAGAGAGAGAGGCCACATCTGAGCAACAGAAGAGGTTCTCTGAGGGTGACTCTTAGGCATAATCATAAGTAGGTTTAGCTTCTCCTTTGCAGGAATAAATTTCAGAAGGGTGAACCCCAAGATCAAGGGCCTGTTCTATCAAATTGGCCATCTCCAATGCTTGCAAGAATATCAGGTCTTCCCCAGGTGAGGAATTTAATATTTCCACCTTTTCCCTGGTCACTCAAGGGGATTTTGCAAAGACTTTTTTTGTCTTCTGCCCAGCTTACTCTGGAATGTATTGGAGCTTCACACCAACCTGTACAAAACAAGATCTCACTCCCGATTCAAGGTTCCATATAATTATGTTTTTTTAATAAACTGACCATACAAGTTAAATTAGATAGTGTGCTACTGAAAATATAGATTTTGCACCAAATAAACATCCCTTCCTTGGGTCTCACATAGAAGTTGACATTTTAAAATATAGTCAGTATCACCCTTTATCCGTTAATCAGATTTACCTTATTCCTACTCAGATCAGCTCCATTTGTAACTCCAATTGAAGTCTGGTCACTTTTTCAGAGTTTTTAACAGTTGTTTCAGGTAATGCTATCTTTCATAGCTGCAGACAAGGTTAGGGGTGCTGTTGAACCACTCTGGATTTTTAGAAACTAATTTCTAAATGAGATGTTACTCTGTGGTATATCAGTCCTTCTCCCAAACATTAATGAATAACTGGTTAATGCACAGCTATTAATTCTATAGATTTTAAGTCCCAACTTAAATGCTATTCTTTCTTAAAGTCTTATTTAATCCTACCCTGCCAGAAACGATTTTTCTGATTTTTCTCTTAATAGTGAAAGCACTAATTTTATGACATTTGTGGCTTTATATGCATCTATCTATTCTTTCACATTGTTGCTGCTCAAGGGCAGTGCCTGTGCCTGACAAATGCTTGTATTCTCAGTACGCTCACTCTGTGCTTCGCATGCAGGAGACCCTGAGGCTATGCTTGTTTAATTCTGAGGTTTCTCTTCAGTTTCGTTGTAGGGAGATGTCCTGGCACTGTGAAGGGAGTACACTCTTTGGCAATCTGGATTCCAATCCTAACTTGATTTTTAACAAGCAATATGCTCAACCTCTCTGAATCAGCCTCAGTTTCTTTAACTGTATATTGGAAATAATTCATATACTACATTATTTTGTGGGGATTAAATGAGTAGACAAATGTTAAGTGGCCTAACAGAAAGTCTAGCATATAATAATCCTTCCTCTTTGTTATAGTTAAAGGAAGTATTAATTTTTTTTATTTTACTCACTACTCTATGGTTTAAATTATAATCTAAAAGTGGCTAATTAATAACTCAGTGTCATCACAGTGAAAAAGACAAATGGCATCTTAGTATTATTATAAAAGTAATTTTGAACTCATGGAGGGCCTGAATTTTCTCAAGGACTCAGGGGCTCTACACCTCACTTTGAAGCCTGATGCCATTGAGAGTAATACATTTGCACTGTCTGAGCTGAGTGTGAATGAATGCGGAGTTGTTATCTTGTTTCCTGCATCTGTCAACAAATGTTTTATCCACTGTACTTTTGGGCAGTTTCTATAGGAGCAAAAGAAAACTTCATTTAATTTGAATAAACTCCGGGAAGGAGTCTTATTTCTTGCTTTGATTCTGTGTCCGAACTGAGATTTGTTTCTGCTTCCTAGGCTCCGGCAATCTGAAAACAGGTAAAATTAACTGAAATTCTTAGGGAACTTGGTAAAAAAGAAAGTGGTGTCTATAATCCTTTTATATCCTGTTAATTACCTGTTCATTTTTCATACTGGAAGGAAGAAATAACTGTAAAGGATGAAAGATGTCATCAGCTTTATCCTTGCATTTTTTCTGGTGCATTCTCATGTGCAGGTCTGTTAATGCTCCGTGGCCCTCCTGTGGACCCACAGCCCAGCGCGGCTCTGCCTTCTTCCTCTCTGCTCTCTGCTCACAGCCAGGCCCTAGCTTGCCAGGGTGCTTCTCATTTCACACTCGTGTGCCTTAGTCGGCTCCTGTGCTGATATTTGTATTGTTTAGGGGCTGATCATTTTGGATCACTTTGGAGAAGGAAAAAGAAAATAGAAAGAAAGAACGTGAGCTGCCTGTGTAGTCCCCCATTGCAAATATCGATTTCTCAAACATGCAGTGATGATGGGAATGCAAGGGGGGGATCTCGGGCAGTTTGTCATTGTCACCTGACTGTGGAGAAGAAATTATAGAATGTTATATGCCTTGGTTGTATCATTTTTCAGTGCGGCAACTAGGCAGGTGGCTACCTAAAATATGTTGAAAAAAGTATTGTGTAGAGGCTGATCATTTTGTAGTAGTTAAGTTTGTAATTTAATCTTAAATTGCTTTGTAGTTTTTGTGGTTCATGTACTTAGAAAATCAAAGAATATCTGTTGGAGTTCTTAATGTAACCTGTGTTTTTTCAGTTCAGAGCATTATAAGACAATTATTTATGGCTTTTCAGGTAGGGTGTAAGAGCTGATTTATTGTAATGCCTCAGTTTTTACATCTGTGTGCCAGGAGGACGATATCTACTCAAGCAAGTGTTGTGTGGGTTAAATTAGCCTTGAAAGGGTTTGGCACATCAGAAGTATCCAATGTTTTTTCCCTTTTCATTTCATTCTATTTATAGAATTCTGTATTAACTGGCATACATGTGCTTCATCAGTTGAATGATAATTCACCATAATAATTATGACTATTGAAGGCATTCATAGCTCTAAGTGCCTTAAAAACCATTAAGAAAAGTTCAAGTACACTCAGTTTTAGTAGTGTTGTTTGTTTGATTATACCTCAGATTTTACAGTAATAACCACAATAATGTAAGTAGCGTATTTTCAAATTTAATTTGATTAATTAAATTACCTATTGTCAAATATCTGTTGATAACCAAATTTTGTTTCTAAATATAGAAAATATTTTAAGTTTTTAGATGAAAAGCAAGTCAACTTTTATATTTAATTTGTTGCATTCATATTGAAAGTGTTTGATTAGTGCGTGTTTATGTTACCAGTTACAATTTTAAGACCAAACTTTGGTTAATAAAAAAGCACACACGCTCACACCTGCGCATGCACACATACAACTTCATGCACGCGTACTAAAAGTGGGAATATAATTTAAACTTCACTTTTCAAAGTTTTTTTTTTTTTGAACCAGGAATCGAACCCGGGTCTCTGGCATGGCAGGTGAGAACTCTGCCTGCTGAGCCACCGTGGCCCAGCCTCAAAGTATTTTAAAAGTCAATGTTCATACCTTGGTTATACATTTTAAGAAGGTGTTAAATGACTTTGGTTTCCTTCCTAGTATGGAATCCGAAAAGTATAAACTTTTTGGTTAGATGACTATTTCATATTAGGACTAAAGTTAGAATTAACCTTTAAAATTGAAATATAAATAGAAGGATAACTTAGAGATTTATTTTTCTTCTTTGCTATTATTTTCATGAAACTTTCAAAGTTATTTTAAAGATAATTTAGAAGTGCCTAACTGGAATTGGGGATAAATTAGGACGTAAGTAAGGGATTATGAATTAAATTATAAAAGAATGTCTTCCCTTTATGAAAGGATTCCATAATGGGGTACATCTCCACGATCCTTACATGTATAATAGATATCCTAAATCTATAAAGCATATACCTGTGGGTCAAAAAGGCTAAGGTTTTATGAACTTAGGAAAGTGTGATGGTTTAGCTCCTCGAAAGTGCAGGGACTGTGATTTATTCAACATTGGAGCCATATTGTGTTGGTGTCTGTGATGTCGTAGATACCTAATTCTTTTCACTTTTCTTAAACTGAGTTTAAATCAGGGTTCAGGAGGGGCCTGGAAATATTCACGCTTAAAATCTGATTCAAAACAGAGAAGGTACTTTGGCAAACACCTCACAGCATTGGAAAAGTTGGTCTCTTCTCCTTAGGGATGGGAAGGAAGAATGACTCGTACATAAGTAGTTATGTTTTCACCATACAGGTATATGGTGAATTTCATCTTTCCTTAGGGATGGGAAGGAAGAATGACGCGTACATAAGTAGTTATGTTTTCACCATACAGGTATATGGTGAATTTCATCTTTCCTTTTAAAGATTTCTGAACCTCCTAGGAAGCAGTGTTCTCTGAAATGGGAGGGTATGCTGCTTCTGTTGAGGATCATTTTTTTGCATGTCTGAAAAGAATATGCACGATGCCAAACAGCTTGCCTATTTTGCTCTGTTTAATTTCTGAATTTTATTCCACATTAACATTTCAGTATAAGTGTTATATAACCTTGTAATTACAACTTCCCATAGTTCTTTTTTACATATTTATAGTAACTTTAAAATGTATTCTTGTATATTTGTTTTTTACTTTTTTATTGTTATATTGGACTGGTTTCAAACACCTCCATATTACCTTGATGCTGGTGAACATGACAAGATTAACTCTGAGGACATTGATAATTTCCAGCATTTTGAAGGAGCTGAGTCTGTGAACAACAATAAATGTGTTACCTCATTCTGTTTTCTTTTTCATGGCATGCTGCTTAATGCCATGCTGGTATAGACTAAAACAAATCATAAACTAGTCAAGATAACAGTCTAATCGACTCTAAAGATAGAATTTAGAAATCTCCTAATGTAAGCTCTTTAACAGCTCTACTATAATGGAGTAGCTCACTCACCTCCTAGCTGTAGCCACTCCTCTGGGGGCTCCCTGAGTAGGAAGCTCCCTGATGGGTGGTAGACCACAGAATGGAACCAAGGGTCAGCTCTCCTCACCAAGGCTTTATGGACTAATCCCATTTTGTCGCGCCCTAACTTTCAGTTCTCTCCAGTCATCTACTGTCATCACCCAAATGGTTACCCTTTTACTGTTCTGTAGATCCCCTCCTCTGACTCAGTCACCTTCCTGCCCTTCTCCTTTCTGTCTGTGATAAGCAAAACTCCCATGTCCTCATCTTCTCCCGTGAACATCTTCTTCACTTCCTGGCTTGCCCCAGAAATGCTTGAGTTTATTTACATATAGCTGCTTTGATACTATGAAACTGATAAGGCTGGAGCCAGCTATTTGTAAAAAGGGTCCAAAACCCAAAACTTCGTACCATTGACAGCTACGATTCTTATCACTTCTTTTGTGTCATTCCTTCAGTAGCCATCACTTCAACACATATTTATTGTTGTCTTGATATGTCTCAAAAAGACAGTTTTAAGTGATTGAGGATACTTTGATGAACAACTTGCTTTCCAGTATTGGAGACAAAAAAATAAGTAAGTACTAATACTGATAAATGCTATGGAGAAAAAAATTTTAAAGTGATAGGAAAGAATGATGTGGGCAAAGAATAGGTAACTAATTGGATTGGCCTTTTGGGGAGGAACTCCTTGGCAAGATGACATTTGAGTTGAGACCTGAAGAAAAAAAGAGCTAGCCAGCAGTGACCGAGCAGAGTAAAGGAGGCCTGCGGAGGCCAGAGGAGCTGCCCAGTGGTGAGTTAGGGGAGCTGTTAGGAGGGGACGTCAAAGGGGTAGGTAGGGGAGAAATATTCTTGATCTTTGGTCTAATTTGGACTTTTTTTCTATTGAAATGAGAGCTCATTGAAGAATTTTAAGCAAGGGTTGACATAATCTAGATCTAATTTACACTTAAAATAAGCCTTCAGAGAAGATTTGGTGAGATGGTGGAGTAGAGAACTCCAGGACTCAGTCCTTCTAGGAGAAGAATGATTAAACAAGCAAGAACTGTGAACCCTGTGCCACATTCAGGGACAAGCAGGAAGGAAAGGCTGGGAAAGAACAGTGTTTTGCTCTCTCTGCCTGGAGGTTACTGGCGCCTATCTCCACTCCTGCTGCTTACCACCATGGGGTCCTGCCCCTGGCTGGTTATCTGGTGGCAGAAAGGGGCACAAGACCTGTGATGGGCTTGGATGGTCACTGATTCCAGCATTTGGATTGTAGTGGGCCCTGCGTCAAGGGAGGCCCTTGTCTCAACCCGCCCCAGACAAAGACAGCCAGGGCTGTTGTTTCAATGCACTGCACCAGATGGTGGCCACAGAAGAAACTGAGAAGCACATATCTCTTCAGGGCTATGGTGATCATTGGGGAGCAGCATTTGCTGGGCAGGCCAAGAACACTTAGCTTTAGGAAGCCATGGAAGCCCCTCCTGGTGTCCTTCCTGATTCCTGGGCCAGGGCGCTTTGGAGCCACTCTGCGTCCCTTTTGGGGGTCCCAGGCCCTGTTTTGACTGGGAAAGACTGACCTGGGAAACTCTTGTCTGGAATACTTCTCCTCCCAGAGTGTGACTTCCCTGAAAAAGCAACTTGAAACAACAGAAAGAATGCAAGAAACTGTAGAGGTGGACAGTTAGGGGAAGGACTTACCTGCCTTGAACACCTGGGAGAGGAGGTCTGACTCTTGGGCAACAGAGAGGACAGCCAAACCCCTGTAAACAGGGGAACTCCAAAACCACTGAGAAGCTCAAACCCAGGACACATGCCCAGGAAAGACAGGGAGGGCACTCACTGCCTTGCCGTGGGAGGTCTTCCTACAAGGAGAGCTGGAGCTCCAGAAATATTTACATTATGGAGGTCCCAGAAGGAGAAGAAGAGAGAAGAGGCAGAAGGAAAATTCAAAGAAATAATGAGAGAGAACTTTCCAAACTCAGTAAAGGATGTGAATATGCACATCCAAGAGGCCCAGAGAACACCAAACAGTATAAACATGAAGAAAAATGCCCCTGACACACATATTGATCATATTGTCAAAGACAAAGGACAAGGAAAGTCTTCTGGAAGTGGCAGGAGAAAAGCATCATGTTATGTAGAAGGCAGTCCCAATTGGATTGACTGCCAATTTCTCATCAGAAACCATGGAGGCAAGAAGGCAACGGGTTGAAATACTTAATGTGCTGAGAGAAAACAACTGCTAGCCAAGAAATTTATATTCGATGAGACTTTTTACAAAAAGTGAGGGAGAGATTGAGGCATTCTGAGATCAACAAAAGCTTCAGGAGTTCATCAAAATTAGACCTGCCTTACAATCAATGCTAAAGGGAGTTCTTCAGACTGAAAGGAAAGGCCACTAGACAGTGATTCAAAGTGGCATAAAGAAATAAAGACCTGTGGTAAAGGTAACCATTAGGGTTATTGTAAATGACAGTATTATTGTAGTGTATTGTTTGTTATCTTACTCCATTTCTTATTTTCTACAGGTGCTAAAATGCAAATGCATAAAATCAATGATAAATCTATAGCTTTGTACATAGAATGTTCAAAGATGTAAGTGGTAACAAGTACAAAAAAGATAGGGAAGAATGCCTGCCTTCCATGCGGGAGACCTGGGTTCAATTCCCAGACCTATACACCTATCCCCCCCCCCAAAAAAGGTGGGGAAAAAGGGATATAGGAAAAGTATATGTGTATGCCACTGAAGTTAAGTTGGCATCAAACTGAATATGATTAGTATATATTTAAGATGTTAAATTTTAATCCTATGATAACAAAGAAATAGATGAAATATATATCCAAATAGAAATGAGAATGCACTCAATATGGCACAGCTAAAAAATCAAACGAATATAAAAGTATGCATTAATAAAAGGATCAAGGGACCAAAAAAGGTATTAGAATTATAAAGGCTAAATAGCAAAATAACAGAAGAAAGTCCTGTATTATCAATAGTGACTTTAAATATAAATGGGTTAAACTCTCTAGTCAGAAGCAGAGATTGGTAGAATGGATAAAAAAGCATGACCCAACTATGTGCTGTCTGCAAAGAGACTCAAAGATTCAAGTAGGTTGAAGATGAAAGGATTGAAAAAGATATACCATGCAAATAGCAACCGAAAGAGAGCTGATGTAGCTATATTATTACTGGATAAAATAGACTTTAAGTAAAAAACTGTTATGAGGGACAAAGATGATCATTATATACAGATAAAGGTGTGAATTCAAAAAGAAAATGTAACATTTATAATATATATGCACCTAACAACAGAGCCCCCAAATCATATACTGACGGATTTGGAGGGAGAAAAATTGTTGGTTCTTCATTAGTGTTAGGGGATTTTAATACATCACTTTGAATAATGGTACATCTAGTCAGAAGATCATAAGAAATACAAGACTTGAAGTATATTCTAAACCCACTAGACCTAATATATATATATATATATATATATATATATATATATATATATATATATATATATATTTAGACCACTTCCCACAACAACAAAATGCACATTCTACTTCAGTGCACATAGATCATTCTCCAGGAGAGATCATACATTAGGTTATAAAACAAGTCTCAATAAATTCAATATATTGAAATCATACAATGTATCTTCTCTGACCCCACTGGAATGAGGCTAGAACTCTATAACAGAGGGATGGAGAAATTTAGAAAATTTCTAAATTTATAGCGATTAATCAACATACTCATTTTTTAAAACTTAAAAAAAAATCATTTAACATACATATAAAGCAAAGAAGAAAAAAGCAATAGTTTTCAAGTGCTTTTTAACAAGTAGTTACAGAACAGATCCCAGAGTTTGTCATGGGCTACCACTCCATTATCTCAGATTTTTCCTTCTAGCTGCTCCAGAACACTGGAGGCTAGAAGGATTTTGTTTTTTAAATCATCACAGTCAACTTTTTTTCTCTTTTGTGAAAAATAACCTATATGCAAAAGAAAAAACAATAAATTTCAAAACCCATAGCAACAATTACTGTAGAATAGATTTCAGAGTTGGTATGGGTTACAGTTCCACAATTTTAGGTTTTTCTTTCTAGCTGCTCTGAGATACTGGAGACTAAAAGAAATATCAATATAATGATTCAGCAATCATACTCATTTATTAAACCCTACCTTCTCTGTATAACTTCACCATCACCTTGATCTTTCTCCCACGTTTTAGAGGTATTTGGGCTCTGCATTCTAACTTTTTCATGCAAACAGCATGCTCTTAAACTATTGGTTATATAGGAAATCGTAAGGAGAATTAGGAAATATCTTGAGGTGAATGAACATGAAAATACAACATACTAAAATGTATCATATGCCACAAAGGCAGTGCTGAGGGGGAAATTATAGCTCTAAATGCTGACATTAAAAAAAGAAGAAAGACTTCAAATCAGAGACCTAACCTCAAGACTGGAAATAGAAGAACAAACTAATCCCAAAGCAAGCAGAAGGAAGGAAATAACAAATATTAAAGTTGAGATACATGAATTAGACAACAACAAAATCAAAAGTTCCTTCTTCAAAAATATCAATAAAATTGATAACAGAAAACCCTGAAAAATCCACAACAAATCTCCTATAGCCAATAAATGAATTCAGCACTGTGCTGAAGTAGAAACTCAACTCACAAAAATCTGTAATGTTTCTATACACAAGCAATGAACAATTGGAAGAAAAAATCAAGAAGGAAATTTCCATTTACAATAGTAATAGAAAAATTAATTATATCTAGAAATAAATCTAACCAAGAATGTAAGGGATTTATACACAGAAATCTACAAGACATTGCTAAAAGAAATTAAAGAAGACATAAATAAATGGAAGGACATTCCATGTTCATAGATGAAAAGACTAAATATTGTTAAGGTGCCAGTCCTACTCAAAACAACTTATAGATTCAATGCAATCCCAATAAAAGTTCCAACAATCTTCTTTGCAGAAATGGAAAAGCCAATCATCCAATTTTATGAAAGGATAAGGAGCCCAGAATAATAAAGCTATCTTGAAAAAGAATGAAGTTGGAGGACTCAAACTTCTGGATATTAAAACTTTTTACAAAGCCATAATAATCAAACAGCACGGTATTGGCACATGGACAGACATATAGACCTATGGTATTGAATTGAGAGCTCAGAAATCAGCTTTCACATTTATCTCCAACTGGTTTTTGACAAGGAGGCAAAGACCACTCAATTGGGAAATAGCAGTCTGTTCAACAAATGGTACTGGGAAAAGTAGACCTCCATGTGCAGGCAAAAGGAGGAGCCCAACCTCACACCATATAGGAAAAATCAACTCAAAATGGAACAACGACCTAAATATAAGAGACAGAACCATCAAGCTCATAGAAGAAAACATAGGGAGGCCTCTTCAGAACCTTGTGCCAGACAGTGCTTTCTTAGACTTTACACCCAAAGCACAAAAAAAAAAAAAAAGAAAAAATAGATAAGTGGGAGCACATAAAAATTAAAAACTTCTTTACCTCAAAGTATTTTATCATGAAAGTAAAAGGACAACCTACAAAATGGGAAAAAATAGTTGGAAACACTTATTGGATAAAGGTCTAATACGCAGAATATAGAGAGAAATCCTTCAGATTAACAGCAAGAGGACAAACAACCAAATTAAAAAATGGTCAAATATCTTGAATAGATATCTCTTCAAAGAAAATATACAAATGGCCAGAAAGCACATGAAGAGATGCTTAACATGATTAGCCATCAGGGAAATGCAAATCAAAACCACAATGAGATACCATTTCATACCTATCTGAGTGGCTGCCATTACAAAACATAACAAGTATTGGAGAGGATGTAGAGAAATAGGAATACTGATTCTTTGCTGGTGGCAAAGTGAAATAGTACAACTGCTGTGGAACAAAGTTTGGGCTTCCTCAGAAAGCTAAGTATGGAGTTACTATATCGCCTGGCAATCTCACTACTGGGTATAACCCAAAAGAATTGATAGCAGGGACTAGAATAGATATTTGCACACCAATGTTCCTAGTGGCATTATTCACAATTGCTAAAACATGGACGCAGTCTAAGTGTCTGTCAGCTGCTGAAGGAATAAGCGAAATGTGTGTATAAGTAAATGGGATACTGCAGTTGTGGGCACCAATGAAGTCTCGATATATGTGCAATATGGATGAACCTTGAAGACTTCATGTTGAGTGAAATGATTCAGATGCAAAAGGACAGTATTGCATGCTCTCACTGATTTGAAATCATTTGTATAAGCAAACTCATAGAGTCAGAATCTAGAAAACAGACTACTAGGGGACAGAGGTGGGGATGTAGGGAATGGGAAGTTAAGGCTTAAAAAGTATAGGGTTCCTATTTGGAATGATGGAAATGTTTTTGCAGTGGATGGTGGTGATGGTAGCACAACATTGGGGACATAATTACCAGTGCTGAAATGTATACATCTGAGTGATTAAATGGGGAAGATATTAGGTTGTATATATAGTAACAGAATAACTTTTGAAAAAATCCATGAAGCTGCACAGTGAATCCTGTTAAAGCATGGATTATAGTTAACAATACAGTTACATAAATGTGCTTTCAAATGTTCCATACCGATGCAAGGTGTTAATAACAGGGTGGTATATGGAAATCCTGAATTTTATGCATGATTGTTCTATAAACTTCTCTAATAATTTTAAAAAAAATCACTCAATGACTGTATTAATTATGCATCTGTGTTTGTGTGTATTTGTAAAGAGAAGACCCCAGCAGAATACTCAGTTGTTTCAGTGCTTTAAAAGAAAATTGTATGTGTTGTTCTTTGGCTTGTGAATAAGCTAAAAGGGAAATGTCTACATTTTGAAATAATAAAAATATTATGTGTTCATTTTTAAATCTATAAAAATGAAGACTGGTATAAAAAATATCCATCACTTTACTGTACACACAAAACAATGTTAATATTTTGATTTATTTCTTCTTGATATTTTCCATGCAATGAGGCATTTTAAAATAATGTGTGTGTATGTGTATTAATATAGTTGTTTGTCATCATGTTGTCTGTACATTTTGGAGTTCTTTATTTAACATTCTGTAATTTTTATATAGTTTTTTTATAAGCATTATTTTTAATGTGTTAGTGGATGGAAGCATTGCGCAAGAAACAGTTTTCAGGGTAGTATATGTTTTAGTTTGTTAATGCTGTCAGAAATGCAATATAGCAGAAATGAGTTATAAAGTGAATTTATTAAATTACAAGTTTACAGTTCTAAGGCTGTGTAAATGTCCAAACTAAGGCATTGAGGGAAAGATACCTTGACTCAAGAAAGGCTGATGGGTCCAGGACACCTCTGTCAGCTGGGAAGGCAGGTGGCTGGCATCTTCTGGCCCTTTGGCTTCTGGTTTCAAGCAGCTTCCCCGGGGTCATTGTCTTTCTGCATGTCCAGATGTCTCTATTTGTATGGGCTCTGAAGTTTTTTACAAAATGGTTCCCTCTTAAAGGACTCCAGTAAGCAGATTAAGACCTACCTTGAGTGGGTGGAGACACATCTCCATGGCAACCACCAAATCGAAAGGTTCCACCCACAATTGGGTGAGTCACATCTCAGTGGAAACAATACAAACTATTCCACCCAGACAATAAGGCTGCCCCCACAAGATTGGACTAGGAAAAAGAATATACCTTCTCTGGGGTACACAATGGTCTCAAACCAGCACAGTGTGCGAGTATAGGTGAGAATAATTCTCTTTCATTTAGTATCCCTGAGGTTCCTTGAGATTCATTTCTTTGGAGACTGTGAATGAAACTATGAAGCAAAGCAACATTTCTCTGAAGAAGAATTAATTCAGGGACTCCATGGGAATTATTCTCAGTCTCTTTCAATAATAGGAAACCTGGGAATATTACTGCTGATTTGAAGTGGAAAGATAAATAATGAATTATCCCTGAAATATGGCTGAAAACTGTAAACCTGATTACTGCAGGATGTGTTTCAATATAAACATACACAATAGAGAGATCAAATATAAGAGATCCTATAAATATGCTACATGTACAAGAAAAAACTATCTTCAAAGCAAATGTTGGTACTACTGTGTCCAAATAGTTATTTGTGAATATAAAGAAAGTGGCTTTCCTTTCCCAAGAATGCCTTCTTTGATCAGAAATAGAGAATGGATTTGAAGATTAGCTTTGATGAGGAAGAAATGCCTAAATTAGCTTGGGAAAGGTAGGTGGTAATCCAGCAGAGGGGTTCTTCCCAGTTTAAGAATACCAGGCTGCGTCATAGACAGTTGAACAGAGACTGTGCATTGTTGGTGCATTTCCATTGGCTTTGGGCTCTCCTTAGAGTTTGTCAACCCATTCCTTGAAGACCCTCTCTGCTTTCCCTTGTTTCTGTCCCTCCCTCATTGGATGTGCTCAATCCTGATGTGTTTCCTTCTTTTATCTGCTTTCCCTCCCAAAACTGTTTATTTAAGACAAGCCAGAAAAGTAGAAGGTAGACAACTTTTTCCCATTCAAATACTTATGCAGTACAGATTATGCCTTATAATAATAAGTTCAGGGATGTACCCACATTCTGTACAAAGTATAAATTAAAAAGAAAATAAAAGGTCATGGTTGATTTTATCCTAAAAATAAGGTTGAATAGCTATATAGAAATGAAGTAATATAAGCAAAGAGCTTACCATAGTGTTTGGCATACAGTAAGTGCTCAAACATTGCAGACTGAAGAGTTGAAATTTGAGCATTCACATCCCTTCCATGTTTGTTTCTTCCTGGCATTGTGACCTTGGGTAAGTTATTTAAACTCTTTGTGCCTTGGTTTCAATAACTGTCAAGTGGCAGATAATAAAAGCACTACTTCTGTGTGTTCACTTCATAATAGAAATATGCTTAGAACATATTTATATAGAAAATGCTTAGAACAGTGCCTGGAACACCTGGTATTAGAGGTGTTTACTACTATTTTGTGGTAATGGTTGCTATTGAAGAAGTCATTGCCCATTTTTTGCATCAAAAAAATGAAACAAAATGAATACTATGTCAAATCAAAATATGTCAGGAATATTTCAACTTCATTCATGCAAAGGTTATTCTTTTTTGGGGATATGCATTTTGTTTTTTCAGCTCTACATCTCTCTTTTTTTTGGACCCATTTATTTTATGACCCTGCATTATTTTGAGCCTAAGAAAATGAGCTTTTAGACTGTAGATCATATTCTCCAAAATGTATCTAATAACCATTGGCATTTTTTAATTGACACATTTGCTTTAATCATCTTGTTTAAATGAATATCATGAATACTAAATATATTCTGAATTCATACCACTGAGATTAAATGTTCTGGTTTAGATATTCAGAACATTTAAATAGAACTTTTCATTTATGAAAGATTAAGTTACCGATGATGGGAATAATAAAGTTATGAAATGAATTTCTTGTAGAAGTTCACAAACTGTTACTTCTCTCATCTGCTTTAAATAATAAATTCCTTAGACACATATTAGGTGTGATGCTTGACTTTCTCAATCCTAGAAACCTCCCTCCTGAATTCTTTTTCTCATGTATTAACTCAGTGAGGATTTTGTCTCTAATGCCTTCATAAGAAGCTCTATCATTTAAAAACAAATCTCAAACGAGGAATTATAAATAATTTCCTGGGAACTTCCTTGTGGAAGTTCTTAGTAGATAGATCTTAAATCCGGTCTCAGAGGCTGCTGCTGGAACCCCCCAAGGCCCTGTTCTCGCTATCCCAGAAACCTCAGTGTGTTTGCTCTCAGATTCAACCTTTTTAATTTTATAAAGAAGGAGACACTTATAGAAATTGAGGCAGTGTGTGTCAAAACACATGTTAGTGTACTTTTATGAAATATTATTTTAGCCTAGATGGGGGATTTGCAGTTACAAGGTGGTGGTGAGGTTAAATGCCTTCCATTAGAGGAGGGCTGGAGGAGAGGGATGGGATTGGGAAACGAGGAGACCTGGATTGGGTCCACTCTGCAGCTGTCCAGAGTGTCTGACCTGGACTGCTATTAAACTTCTATTCATCTCTTGCTTTCTTTCTTTTTTAACCTGTAAAATAAAGGTATTAGAGCAGCATGTCCTGTATGGTGCTGCAATTACTAGTTCTGATTTCTAGGCTGTTAGTAGGAATTATTGATGCAAAGTTTCTACGGTCAAATATGTTTATGAAATTGACAAGTTCTTTCCTGCTGGACTCCTAAGAGTCCACACAGGTTATATGTCCTCAAAAGGGGATGCGTGTAAGCAGAGTTTCCTAAACTTTTGTGACCACAGAACCCTTTTTGGCAGTGATATTATTTTTGAAATTCCCCTTAGGAATTCCTGAGCTGCATTATCTCATAGATATCTTCCAACTCCCTTTCTGTTACATTTGCAAATATACCTTTAATTAAGTTGCAGAATAAAGGCATATCATTAATAGTCTTGATTTCCTTACTATGATTTGGGATGTTTGTATATTGTTGTGTCAGCTTAAGGTTAATGGGAGATCTTCTTTATGCCTAAAATTAGGAGCAGTGGACACTAAAGTGCTGTCATTAGGATTCGAAGGAATAGAAGCTTGGAACTGGGCAACCCCTGGCCTGTCATGCTGTTTCATCGTAATGTTGATGCTTTGATTAGTTAGCACTCTGATTAACTGAAACAAAGTAGATTTGTTAAAAGGTTGGCTTTGGACGACTTATTGGCTCATGCAGCTGGGGTGCTGCCTACTGGACCCACGGGAGCTTGGACAGTCCACTGTCCCTCCACACTGTGCGCCTTTTCCTGGTGTCGTGTTAGGCAGGGGGGCAGCCAGCACATCCTTTCAGCTTTGCAATCACAGTGGGAAAATGCGGGGATTTTCCAGGAAAGATCGGAGGAGAACCCTGGCTGACTCTTCTGGGTCAAGTGTCCTACCCCCACAGCCAGGAGAGTGTTTGATACTGATCAATAGACCCATGTGGGGTGGGAGGGGGGTGGTTCTTCCAAAGCAGTAATTAATTATGTGGCAGATTATTTAACTTACATATTGCTTTCCACTTTCCAGTCTTGGAGAAGAAGCCCTGGTCGTATTTCTGCTTTTGATCACCTTTTACCTTTCACTGAAGGATTTGTCATCTTCAGGTTGACAAATGTTGAAGCGTTTGCTTGTAAGAGAACTATCTATGTGTCAAATGTTTTAAAATAAAAAAAGATAACAATTGTATCAAACTATCACAGGGCTAAGTCTGAGGAGAGCTGTACCGTAATATATTTTTCTGTATCCTGCTTTCATTCATTATTGTAAACCTCTACCCAGCTAGCATGTCAGATATAAAATGGTTGTATCAATAAATTAACTTCTCAGATTAGGTTGCACTGTTTTTAGGTAAAGCAAATTGTAAAATAATACAACAGGCAATCCCTTAGTTACTTTTTCTGCTTTTCCTTAATACGATAATGTAATGAGATGATGTGATAATTAAACCAAAGATACAGTTTATTCTGGCAAATAATCTGTGTTTTAAGGCAGTGTTGCAATCTGGGAGATGGATTAGATCTATTAGACAAAAGATAGCAAGGCAATCTCCCTTATGAAAATAAAATTGTATTAGTTAGAAAGTTGTTGAAATATTAATTAATTGAAAGAAAAGTGTGCACAATAAAACATTTGGTAAAAAAGTTGAACGCCATCTTCATAGACTAGAATAAAAGGCTAGAACATATTCTGTGATCTGCTTTTGGATGGTCTTTTTCATCCTCATTCTATTGAGACCTGATACCACAATAAGCTATATGATGACGCTGAGGGGTTTATGATCCATTTAGAGGCATGGAACATATGCCTAACAGAAATTTATGCAGAGCGGCATTTGCTGATTTCCAAAGTTTACAGCAATTATGGCAGAAATATTGAAAAGACATCATAGCTCATAGCTGGGGTGGCCCCAGCAAATTTCCTTGAATTAAATAGAATCTGAGCTGGGCTTTGACAATTGAACTGTGAAAGTGGAGAGAAGAAAGGGAAGACATTTCAGCTCGAAGGAGGGATATGAGAAGGTGGGCTGGAATTCTTAGATCTCATGGGAAGCAACATGGGAATCATTTATATTTGAACAAAAGGCTTTTGTACTTGAAAATTGAAAGTGATAAAAATAAGGCTGGAGATGTAAGTAGGGACCAGGATTTGGAATATTAAGAATTCCTTCAATTTTCTTAAGCTTTTGTGAGATTAGATTAAGAAAACCTGCTTAGAAGCAATTTCTGCCCCAGTTAAGTTTGAAATCCCTCTTACAGTGACTTGGCATTCACTCTTGGCACGAATGAATGATCTCTGCTTAGGGCTAATGGCAGAGTCATTGTTTCTCCCAGCAGATATCCTGACCCTATGGTGTGTCTCTGAATAGAGACTTGATGACCAGAGAAACACCTGCTTGTCAAATCTTTAGGCTCTGCAGTCCTCCTGGAGCTTTTTTGTTCTCCATCTCCACTTGGTGCTCCCTTTTTAGCAACATTTATTGAGTGTTCCCTGAGCATTCATAAAGATGATAATCTCTTTCTCCTCATCCCGTCCTGGTAGCATAAAAACATTGCAGTTATGTGATTTGGTTTTGTAGAAGAATTGATGTGGGGCTTGGGCGAATAGGATGAAAAAGTTTTGAGAACCACTGGGGTATGTAATTTTTCATCATCAGTTCCCTAGAGGAATCGTCTAAGTAACAATTTTCCTTTCCAGAGCCTTTTAGGACTGGCGGTTCTCTCCTGCACTTTTGAGGTTCCTCACACCAGGGCCCCAAGTGCATTCAATCGGACAGAAATAGAACCCTGAACACTCTGTTTTCTCCGCTGCAGGTTTCAATAAGATTATTATTTTTTTAAATGGTGCAGACGGTGTCGAAAGAAAATTAGCTAATCAGGTACAACCTAGGTAGCTAAACTCAACAGCAGCCAAGGTGAAGCAGTTCTGTTAACATGAGTTTTGAGGCATTGCCCAGCAATCGTGGTTTCCACCGACACTGAGTTATCAACCATTTGGGAATTTCAAATGGCCAATACTCAGGGCTGATGATTCCTAAATCTAATTTCTAAATTTTAAAGTTGAGAAAATTAGATTTAGACATCAAAATTTCTAAAACCTTGCCTTGTGCCCCAGAATTGGGTATCCAGTTATCCATCAGAATCTCAATTTGTAAGTCGCACAGACACTTCTTGATCAGTAGATCCAAAGCCAAGTTCACTCTGTCCATATCTGAACCTCCTATGGTGTTCCCTCTCCTCTATGATCATCCCAACTATCAACCCACTTGCCCAAGCTGGAAATTTAGGAGTTATCCTAAATTATTCCCTGTCCTTTTGTCCATATCCAGTTAGTAATAGCCTTATTCATTCCTTCCTTTATTCCCTGAATGATTGCAGAGTCTTAATAAATGCCTGCTTTATACTCAGCTCTTTTCAGTATTCACTCCATAGCGAGCTTTCTCTGATATGCAGGTATTACAGTGCCACGCTCCAAATCAAAATACTTCAATTGTACCCAAACCTATAGGATAAAGTACAAACTTCTCTGTAGCCAACCCCATTCCTCCTCATCTGGTCCCTGCTCACCTGTCCAGCCCCTTCTGCTCCTGCTCTCTTCTCCCACCTGCCGTCCCTCTCATGTCTTTACACCCCCACACCTTGGCCACTCTGACCAGCTGAGCCTCTTACAATTGTGGGAGGCTAAAAATGACACCAAAAGATACAAGGTGCCAATTCCTGGAATCTGCAAATGCTGCCTTTTTTATACAGGGGGCTCTTTGCAGGTGTGATTAGGGATCCTGAAATGGAGAGATTGTGCTGGATGATGTGGGTGGACCCTAAACTCAGTTGTATGGATCCTGCTAAGGGTGGGGCACAGGGAGGTTTTACACAGGCACCCAGAGGGGAGGTGACGTGGGGACGGGGCTGATGTGAAGATGCTGTCCGGGAAGACTGGGGGATGAGGCCACTAGCCAAGGGATGCAGCAGCCAACACAAAGTGGAAGAGGCAAACCATTCTCCCCTAGAGCCTCTGTGGGTCATGTACCCCTGTGGGTGTAGTCAGACTGAATTTGGATTTCTGGCCTCCAGGAATGGGAGAGATCAAATTTCTGTTGTCTAAAACCACCACGTGTGTTACAGCAGCTTTAGAAAATGGATAAAAATCTTATTCCGGTTTGTTTCTCCAAACTCTCTCTGCTCCCACACATTCTCTACCCCCAAACTTGAATACCCCTCCTCTGTTTCCCTGTCTGAAAAATTCCTGTTTATTTTCAGAGCAAACTCTGAAGCCTCCTGCTTCTCTCTGGCCAGTCAGTACCCTTGTCTCTTTGTGCCTGCTGTTTTAATTGTTTCGCTGTTTTTAAACATTGCTATATTTGCAGTAGCAGATTTGGAGGCAGTGTAGCTGTCTCAGGGTTAGGCCACTAGATTCAGTTAGAGGTGGTTTCAATACTAGTTAGTAAGTGGCTAACCTTGTGACACTTATAACTTTAAACTTGTTTCCTCATCTGTAAAATGGGAATAATAATGGTAGCTGCCTCGTAGGTGTGTTGTGAGGATTGAATGAGATAGTTTGGCAAATAGTGTGCACTCAAATAAATGTTTGCTTCTCTTAGAGACTTGTATTTTTATTGTTTTGTTAGAGTGTCTTAACTGGACTGTGGGCTCTTTAAAGGAAGGGAGAATTCTTTAGATTCTTTTTATACCCACTGCTTGACTGACAGCCTGCGTTTGATTAGTTATTGATGAATAATGAATAAAATATGTCTGCTACCAGAGCTCTTGCTATTAAATCACTACCCCCTTACCTGGATATCAAAGGTTCCTAGTCTTTTTTCCCTTCATCCTCCATAAATGAGGAGGGTGTTTGTCACCCTGTTTGTCACTTTACCTCTCATCTCTACCATGGAGTTATTATAGATTCAAAACTCAGGTGGTAACTTCCCACTTCTTGATATAATCTTTAAGAATACTTTTCACCTTTGTACATAATTTAAGAGGTCCCCATTTACTTGCCCCTCTTTCAATTTATTCTAGGTTCAGAGGTAGGCTAACTGAGGTACTTAAAAGAAAAAATAATTTAGCACTTGGTTAAAGAAAAGTTATTCAGGTGTGAAGTTCATTTTTATGGCTTTGCAATCTTAGAGGCCAGGAAACATAGAACTATTCAGTTTTATTTAACGGAGTGTTCAGGATTGCTGATTGCTGGAGATACTATCATCTGCTGCAATGTCCATTTTATGGGACTCATTTGACATTTTTTAAAGGTCTAGCAGAAATGATTGATACCATTCACGAGAAAAAAAATCTATTATTGTTGAAATCATCTTTGTGAAAGTTCTCCTAAAGTAATAAGGAGCATTTTTCCCCGAGGAAACTTCAATGCAGAGTTACTTTGTATCCCATATTATTACAGATGCTTTTCAAAGGAAATGAGGTAGTTGAGAGAATGTCATACATGATTGCTTTAAAGATCAGAGTGTATTGAGGAAATACTTGACAGGCTGATGACTTGAATCCAGTCTTAGAGTTTGTGTAGCTGAGTCTCCATAACACTCTTTGTTTGTTAGGGAGTATGTTCAAATTTCCTGAAACTATTTAGTAAAAGACATGGCATCATGGTGTGTGTACATTTATCGCACTATTAAAATTGTACTTTTGTTTCTCTCTCACTAGAAGACATTAAATGCTGAAAGATAGGGATTATTATATCATTCACCTTTTTTATTCCCTCTACATATTTAACTGCTTGGCACTTAAAAGGAACTCAATAAATGTTTGGTGAATGAAATGGTAAATGAAGAAGCATTAGCTATGAGCATAAATTTTGTAAGAACACTTAGTCCAGTTTATTAAGGTGCAAATTACAAAGTATAAAATTCACTTTTTTTTTGGTGTACAGCTCAATGAGTTTTGACAAATGCATGTAGTCATATAACTACAGCTGCAATCAGGATATAGAATAGTTCCATCAGGCCAGTAAATTATCATGTGTCCCTCTGTAGTGGAGCTCTTTCCCCACACCCAGCCCTTAACAACTACTGATATATTTTCTGTCCCTATAGAGTTGTCATTTCTAGAATGTCATTTTAATGGAATCATATAGTATGTAGCCTTTTAAGTCTGGCTTTTTTTTTTTTAGTTAGCATTAAGTATTTGAAATTCATCCATATTGTTGCATGCACCATTAGTTCATTTCTTTTGTGTAGTATTCCATTGTATATCACAGTTTGTTTACGCTTTCACCGGCTGAAGGACAGTAAGGATGTTTCCAGGTTTTTGTGGTTATAAATAAAGATGGTGTAACATTCACATCCTGGTTTTTATGTGAATATAAGTTCCATTTCTCTTTCTACCTAAGAGTGAAATTTCTGGATCATATGGTTAATTTATAAGAAACTCCTGCACTGTTTTTCCGAAGTGCTTTTATCATTTTTGCATTCTCAACAGCAGTATATGAGAATTCCATTTGCTCTGCATCCTTCCTAGTACTTGGTATTTGTCAATTATTTTGATTTTAGCTATTCTAATAGATATGCAGTGGTATCTCTTGGTTTTAATTTGCATTTCCCTAATGGCTAAAGATGGTGAACATCATTTCGTGTTCTTAATTGCCATCCTTATATTTTCTTTGGAGTGTCTGTTCAGATATTTTTTCCATTAAAAAAAATTGAGTTTACTTTTTGAATTAAATGTTAAGAGTTCTTTATATATTATTGATACAAGTCAATAACATTCATTTCATGTCTATGTAACTTTTTTTTTTATCTTCTTAAAAGTATCTTTCAAAGAGCAAACGTCCTTAATTATGATGAAGTGTAGTTTATCAATTTTTTTTTTCATTTAAGGATCATACTTTGGCTTTCATATCTAGGAAATCTTTACCTAACTAAAAGTCACAAAGCTTTTCTCCCATGTTTTTTTCCAGGAAGTTTTATAGTTTTGAGATTTTGCTTTTAGGCCTAAGATGCACTTTGAGTTAGGTTTTATATATTTTGCATATAGAGTTGAGTATGGTTAGAGGTTTGTTTGTTGTATTTTTCTTCATTTCTTTTGGTTTGCATGTGGATGTCTAATTGTTGCAGCACCATTTGTTAAAAAAAGCTATGCATTATTTATAAAAATGCCTCTGCAGCTTTGCTAGAAATCAACAAATATATTTTTCTCCCCCTTCAACTCTCTCTTCTCTTTCATTGACCTTTATGGCTATGCTTTCACCAGTGCCACACTGTCTCAATTTTTGTTGCTCTAATGTAGGAAATGGTATCTGGTAGTATGATTCCTCTAATTCTTTTCCTCTCTTTCAAGCTATTTTGGTTAGTTTGCCCTTCCATTTAAATTTTACAACCACTTTGTTGATATCTATAGATAATCCTACTGGGCTTTGATTGTAATTGCACTGAACCTGTGGATATTTGGGGGGAGAATTGAAATCTTAACAATACTGAGTTTTCCAATCCAAGAACATGGTATATCTATCCATTATTTAGTTTTAAAAAACTTTTCTCCTCAGTGTTTTGCAGTTTCCAGCATATAGATTTTGTACATATTTTGTAAACTTTGTACCTAGGCATTTCAAGTTTTTGATGATACTGTAAAGGACTGTTTTATAAAAAAAAATCAGTTCCTAATTGTTCGTTGCTACTATATAGAAATACAATTTTGTCTTACTAAATGAACTTGTCATTTTCATTAATGCTAGTAGTTTTTTGGGTAGATTCTTTGGTATTTTCTACATAGACAATTGTATCTGTTGTATGTTAAGAATTACAATATGTATCTATTGTAAATACAGACAGTTTTATTTCTTCCTATCCTATATGTCTGTCTTCTATTTCTTTCTATTGTCTTAATGAACTGGTTATTGCTTCACTTACAAAGTTAAGTTGAGTAGAGAGAGCATACATCCTTAGTTTGTCTCTAGTCTTAGAAAACATTCAGTACTGCTCCATTAAATATGATTTTATCAGTAGGTATTTTATAGACACACTTCTGCTTGAGGGCATTTGTTTCTGTTCCTATATGCTGGGAGTCTTCATCATAAATGAATATTAAATGCTGTTGAGTGCTTTTTCTACATCTATGGTTTTTCTTCATTAGTCTGTTGATATGAATTACATCAGTTGATGTTTTGAATATTGACCTAACCTTTCATTTCAAGGATAACCTCCACTTATACTTCGTATATATCACTGCATATGATTTTCTAATATTTTATTGAGGATTTCTGCATCTAAGTTAATGGAGGTTATTAGTCTGTAGTTTTCATTTCTTATTATCTCTTTGTCAGGTTTGATTAGCGTAATACTGGCTTCATAAAATGCATAGGGTAGTGTTCCATCCTCTTCTATTTTCTGGAAGAGTTTGTGTAGAAATGGTATTATTCCTTTCATGTATCTTTCAGATAAGCCATTTCAGCCTGGTGTTTCTGAAATGTTTTTATCTATGAATTCAATTTAAAAAATACATATGGGAATAGTGAAATAATCTCATGCTTTTTGTATGAGCTTTTGTGATTTGTATCAGCCAAGGAATAGGTCTGCTTCATTTAAGTTCTTGAATTATTGGGTGATGTTGTTTATAACACTCCTTTATTAACATTTTGATATCTGTAGGATCTGTAGTGATGGTCCTTACTTTATTCCTGAAGTAGTAACTTTTTGGCTTATTTATTTTTTTCTTTATCAATATGGCTAGATAATTACTAATTTTATTGATCTTTTCTAGGAACCAGTTTTTTAAAATTTTACTGAATTTCTCCAATGTTTTTCTGCTTTTAGGTTCATTTGTTGATGCTTTTATCTTATTTCCCTCTTTCTGCTTGCATTGGGTTCACTTTTCCTCTTAATTTTTTAGATTCTTAAGTCTGTAGTTATAATTGTAGGTTTTTCAATTTAGCCTTTCAGTTCTGTCAATTTCTGCTTCATGTGTATTGGAGATTTGTACCCTTTTATGGCATTAGTATGTCTTCCTTCATGCTCTGCCACAAGTGAATCAATGTTTGCAATCTATCTCTTTTTGGAGTAATCTATCTTTCCTTAGATTTCCAGCTGCTTGACTGCCCTGTAAACTCAGCTCTCTGTGAGGCTCAAGCAAATCTATTTCATAGGTTATCCAGTCTTGAATGAAACACTCTTTCCAGCTTTCTACACGGTAGGAAGAAATGAAACCCTTATGAATTATTTCAAAAATAAAAAATGATCCACATGTTAAAATATGAACTTGGACCTTTTTCTTACATGTTATTCAAAAATTAACTCAAAATGAATAATAGTCCTAAATGTAAGGACTATATACCTGTACAACTTCTAGAAGAAATCATGGCTGAAGTCCTTCATGATCTTAGATTGGCTAAAGAGTTCTTCGATACCATACTAAAAACAAAACCCACAGAAGAAAGAAAAGAGATGAATTAGACTTCATCAAAATTCAAAGGTATATGTATTTTTCATTTCAGAAGATATCATCAAGAAAATGAAACAACAAGTCATGGCCTGGGAGAAATTATTTGCTAATCATATATCTACTGAAGTTCTTACATTCAGATTATATATATGGAACTCTCAAAACTCAAAAATAAGAAGAAACCCAAATAAAATAGGTAGATATTTGAATAGCTGTCTCACTGAACATACACAAATGGATAATAAGCCTATTGAAAGTTTGCTGATGTCATGAGTCACTAGGGAAATGCAGAGTAAATCAGATGTGATTTTAATGGCTATAATTAAAAAGACAAAAATGTTGGTTAGGCTATGGAGACACTGGAAGCTGCATGCATTGCTGGTAGGAATGTAAAATTGGGCTGCCACTTTGGAAAATAGTTTGGCAGTTTCTTTAAAAATTCAACAAAAACTCACCAAATGACCCAACAATCAGAAGTCCTGGGAATCTACATAAGAGAAATGAGGCCATTCTTAGCTCATCAGTATCCTCTCTTGGTCTCTTCGTTGGGTCCTGCATTCTAATCCCAACCATATAGATACTTTCTTTCCATTTTTTCCCCCATCATGAGATAAATGTAATACAGCTCCATTAAAAATCTACATGGGTAAAGTCCAAGAGTATGAGGAGGTAGTGCTGTTATTACCTGTGAGAAAATTGGTAAATTTAACAAATCATCCAGTGTGCATTTCTGTGCTAGATATGGGTTCCTTTTTTTTTTGTACTCACAGTTATGGAACCATAGAATTTTAGAGCTGAAATTTATTTTAGAATTCAAAATTATGTGAAATAAGTATCAGACTATGTTTATTGAATTTATTGACATGTATATGTTTATTCATATCAAAGAGTCTATTAAAGATGTGCTTTGACAAGGAAGTTTCTGGCTTTAAAATTATTTTATAGCTAGCCTTGGAGCACAGCAAATCATATTTCACAGATGGCATACATCTATTAAAATTGATGTCATAAACATTTACCAAAGAATTGTATTGTGTTGATTGTTGTCATTTGTAAAACTTATGCTATAATTTAGGATGTTGGTGAAAAAGTTCTTTAGGGTTAATTTAAAGGTAGAATTGAAGAATTACATGCATATAACTTTTAATGTAAAAGCAGATGTATGCCATGTAGTATGCACAAAGTATATGTGTTTTGATTTAAATTGTGTTAACCTAAAGGTATTAAAAGGTGTTATATTGGGGCCTTTTTAATCTGGGTGGATTTACTTGAAACTTTTTCCTTTAATATGAGTTAATATGTGGGGCATATTGCTGAAAGAAAGATTGTGGGATGCTTAGCTACACTATTGTAATGTTAATTTGTTAAACATAATTAGTTTTATATTTTCTAAAATGATTTGAGGCCTAATAATGTTGATGAGATTCCCCTTTTTCTGTAAAAAAGTATTTAGCACATTTCAGCATTTGCAATGAAATATTCATCTCATTAATTTTTACTTTTTGATAGGAAAAGAATTTATAAAATACTCAGGCAATTAAGAACAATTTGTATCATATGCCACACAATTTTCTAATAACACCAGTGCAAATGCTTAATAGAGTTTGTCAAAATAGTTGTACGTATTGTGGTAGGGAACTGTATATCCTATGCTGTACTGATAACTGTAAACATTATATTTAGGGAATTCTGAAAAGTATTTCCAATGAGGCCAAATATTGTAAGGGAATCAGTTTTTAGTTTATAAAATCCTTCCATGGTATCTTATAGCATTGTTGTCATTTAATTCTTATATGACCGTATGTATTTGATATTAATGTCTCTATTACGTAAGTAAATTTTTGAATTAATTAATGTCTCTATTAATGTAAGTAATTAAGTCTCTATTCATGAAAGTAAAATTGAGGCTTATTTGATATATGCCTGGCCCAAATGGTGGAGATATTATTTAACCCAAGCCCACTTCGAAGACTGTGTTTTTCCAAAACTAGCATATTGCTTTGCCCAATTTGGGATTGGAATTTAAGGCTTGATTAAAATCGCAGGGCCCTATGTAATAGATTCGAGTTTGAACCCCAGCTCTTTATGGGCCAGTTTTTTGAACCTCAGGTTTAGCTGCCGTAACCATAGCTAACTCCCCACGTGAGTACAGCTTGTTGTTTCAGGTACTTCACAGTTACTGATTCTTTGCTCTGCATGACCCCCATCCCCCCACCCCCCCCACGAGCAGATGAACACCTTCATTTTACACGGGAGGAAAGTGAGGTGCAGGGAGTTTAAATCACGTCCCCAAAGGCACAGATTCGCGGTGACAGAGCACGGGCTCCGACGTTGGAGCTGGTCTGTGGTACTGCTGTGCTCCCAACCTGTGAAGTTAGAGACAACACCCCTCCGGCAGGCTGCCTGGGGTCCTGTGTATAGGCCCTTTGCAAATTGGAAAAGACTCAAGATAGGGTTGTTATTATGAACAAAATTGCTTTCCATTTATGGTGGAGGGAGCATCAGCGTAGGTAGCTTCCTTGTAACAAGTTTCTGTGGAATTTGAATGCAGTCGTTACATCCTAATTCTACAGATACATTTCCTGGGATATCCTTTGAAACCAGGTATCCACGTTGCTTCACTGAACTAATGAAACCAAATGTAAAAGTTATTTACCAGTAGTTTCGCAATTCATGTTTTGTAATTACTTCTTGATTGCTGGATTGTTTCTACTGAGGTTCATTTGTTGAAGTCAATGAGTGTTTTCCTTTATTAACATGCAGATATTTCCATGAGAAGAATTCTAAGTATTTTAACAGAAAGTTATTTGCTCTAATGTGGCATTCATTGTAGGTAATTCCCCTTCGTTTGTGATGTCCACCCACTTCATTAATGAGATGATTTTAGGTATTCTTCATAAATAAATTGAACTCCAAAATTTCAAGCATTTCTCAATAAAAAGCCAAAATTCTAAGTCACAAAATTCTGGCTAAATAATCTCTGTTTGGTCCCTGACAAAGTTAGTGTTTCCTTTCATTATTATAATGCTACTTCACAAGACCAGGTTGTTCGTGGTCTGCCATCCTTTCCTTTTTCATCATCATCTTCATCTTCATACTTTTCTTCTCCCCTCCCCTTCAGTCCAACCTTTGGATGGCTCTATGTTCCAACCTTTATCTCTGGCCAAGGAGGAAAAGGAGGCTAGCATTATTTTCACTTCTTTTTCATTCCCAACCTCAGTTCAGACGTTAGGTTAGACACCTCCTTTGAGCTGTAGGAGAGACAGCAAAATTCTTTCCTGCCCAGTAGTGGCCTCCTGTGTCACGGCCCTCTAAACTGCAGTACCTTAGAAAGGATCTGCACTAGCCATCCTGTGGGTACATTTCATAGTTCTGTGTTTCTAGCTGTCAGGATAAGAAATAGGGATGCTATTAGATCAGCCACCAAAATGGTTCTACTGATACAATTTTACTAAAATAAATAAAGCTAAAAGAACCCAGTCAAGGAAAATTTTGCTTCTACTATATTAATATGGACAGAGAGCCTGTCTTGAAAGTATTTACATGGTCTATATATTAATAGAGGGTGTTTGGAAACATGCACCCATTTTCAGTCCATCGTTTAGGTTAAACATCTATATACATTATACGCTCTATTTATGAAATGTCATCAGAGAAGCCAAACATTGTCTAATATAATTTGAAATTTTAGGCAACAGTAGTGGCAATTGTAAATGTTCTCGATAGCCTAAAATGTCATTTTAGAAGTAGGAGTTTCTACTTCCTTTGTGTGTATGAGGGTGGGGTGGAGTGGGGGTCTGCATGGGGGGTGGGGGCAGGACTCGCTGGCCGGGTCGGGATGGGCTCTGCCCTGACAGCTGAGGCCACGCTGGCCCCTCCTCCCCGGCCTTCTGTGTCCCATTTGTCCCACCCTTGAGACCTGGGCTGGAATATGACATTGAGAGTTATTCCTCATCCCTAAGAAGGGAAAGAATAATGTTAAGAGGGAGTTATCTTAATAATGACCCAAGCAGCAGTTTAAAAAGTGCTTTTGGCGGGGGCCATCTCTGTGGCCTTGTGCACTCCCTACATGGTGGTATTTACTGGAAATAATTAGTTCCAGAAACTAATTGTTGGACAGATGAAGAATTTTAAACATTCTGTCGCAAGACGAAGGGCGGGCCCTCCAAGCACAGGTTTTATTTACAAGACTAGATTATTATTTTAACCAACACACAAGGTATAAAAATAGCACATTTTATGAGGCTGAAAGCTGTAGTCATGGTTACTTGACCATCAAAATAGGTTTTCCCTCTTCTTTACCCTGGAAAGAAATCAAAACCATCCATTTCTAAGATTTGGGAATAATAGATAGCATTATTTTTTAATCCAATTGAAGTACAAAATATTTTTATCAAATAAGATAATTTCTTTAACAAAAATGTAAGGATGTCTATAGAGACACTTTGTAATTCTCTCTGATTCCTCTGTAACTAGTTCAGAAAGTCATTGGAACACTATAACTAGCATCAAATAATAAGATTGGAATTACAGGTTTCATGAAGCCAATTTCTGTTTGTACCCACATATAGTTTATTTAATAAGTCTTTAAATACGTATTAGGTGGAAGGCATATAGCGGTGCAATGAAAAGTGCAAAATAAAAGAAAGAAAAAATTATAACTGACCTGAAAGGACTTTTGATTCTAGGAGGAAATACAGAATCTCTCTGGAGGAGAACATTGAGTTTGCAGTAGTTTGTTTAGTATTGTATGTTAAGCATAGACAGTTCAAAGTAAGAAAATGAACATGTAGAATCTGGGTGATCTTGAAGAAGTCAGAGATTTTAAATCTGTCTTTTTCAGAATATTGTTTCTCCTGTCACCACAGAAGTACTTGTTCATTGCAGAAAGTTGGAGCAAGAAATCTCCCCTGACCCAGAGAGAACCCTGTTTGCTTCTGTCTTTTCACGCTATACTTTCTCTCCTACCCATAGCCACTTTCTGCTCCCACAGTCTTCAAGCCTCCTGTTCTGCCCTTGGCTCGTTTTAAATGGCATTTGCTCTGAGGAAAGCTTTCAGACCTCCTAAATTTCTCAGGTCTCCGGCTAAGACCTAATATTCACTCCTGTTTAGTGTCTGTGCTTCTTCTACATTCATAAAATAGTTATGATCATGCCCTACATGGTAGGTGCTGGAACTGCAGTGACAAGCATGATAAACCTGCTCGCTACCACTGCAGAATTTGCACTCACTATGAAGAAGATGGAAAATGAAAAAAATGAAAATATAACTAATTTTACCGTAATTGCTTGTTACATGCACCTCCCTTACTATGCCATAAACTCTATAAGGAAAGTACCATGTCTGTTTTGTTCAGAAAAGTTAGGTAGTAGTAAATGTGTGTGTGTATGTTTTAGATGAGTGAGTGCCTGCAAGAATGAATTAATAGCATTTCTGTGCATTTTTTTCATACTCATACACCTGTACACATGTTTTCATATATACACAAGATTGGAATCATTCTATAAATACATGCTGCTTTTTTTTCACTTAGCATTTTATCTTTACCCTATTCCTGTATGAATGCATCTCTTAGTGGTTACATATTATGCCGTTATAAGAATGTACCACTACCATTGTTTAATCATCCTTATTGAGATTCTTTCACTCTTTTCCTGAGTCATCTAATCAAAGACCACACATTTATTTAGTATGTTTCCATTTGTTTGCTGTTATGAGTTACATGCCGCATAAGATTTATGCATAAATCTTTATATGTTTGATTATATTTCCTCAGAAAAAGCAAATCACTGAACAAGGGTTATTATATTTTTAAGGCTCTGGTATAGACTGCCAGGTTGTTTTAGAGAAGTACATACAAAGTTATACTTCATTAATGGATAATTTAGGTAAATTCATTGGGTTTTGAAACTAGCAATGGGTGTAATACAAAGGCAGCTGGCAGGACCAAGGGCAGAGAAGAAATGGCAGCAGTTAAAGAGGCAAAATGAACACATGTTTTCTTGGGGCAGGTGCATGCTCGATGGGATCATTTGAACCACCATAGGATCATGAGTAGAAAAGGGATGAACACTGTTCCTGAAATCAAACATATCTTGACTCAAATTAGTAGCTTGGTGACTTTAAGCACTTGAGTTCACTAATTTAATTTTTAGCTATGTTCTGTTCACCTGAAGGATTTTCTGAACCTGAAAACTTTTCTGATGCTCCGTCCCATCCCTCTACAATTGTTGGCGATGTGAGAAAAGCTATTTCCCGTCTTCTTTACTCAGATCTCTCCCGCGACCATATCTAACTCACTGCTCAGGAAGCACCATTTTTTCTTTTTTCTTTTTTTTTGCATGTGCAGGCATCCAGGCATCAGGAATCAAACCCGGGTCTCTGTCCTGGCAGGCGAGACCATGTGGCCTGCCTAGAAGCACCGTTTTAGACACAACAATTCTTTAAGGAGAGTTTGAAATGTTTCTGGCTTATAGCAGGGGAAATGAGCAACAGATTCCTCTTGCTCAGAAACTCCCCTAATCTCATCTGATAGATTATGTGATAAAATAGGAGGGAAACACAAGCTATCATAATTTAGGGGAAATGTAGAAAATACATTAGGTTAATATTTCCAAAATATTATTCCTGTTGCTTTAGCATTAGATGTGAATTTAAGAGAGTTTATCATAGCACTAAATTCAGTGTGAGCTGAGAGCAGAGAGAACTTGTCAGCAGGCCATAAACTCTGTCCTTACCTTCAATTAACTATTAGAGTGTGATATACTTCCCATAGGAAAGGCTAGAAAGTCCAATGTAACTATAATTCCCCTGGAAAAAAAACAACTAACATATAATTTCTACTGATAGATGGCTTGGAATATCATTTTTATGTATAAAAGATTAAAATTTTTCTCTAAATGCACATTTCTAGCAGCCCTCTGTTAATCATTGCAGACTTTCTCCCAAAGTTCAGAAGTCTTTTCAGTAAAAGGAGAGAAAATGATTTTTTTTCCCTCTGTAGAATGAAGTTGAATTTTTGGCATAAATCATGTGAATTTATATTGAGTAGCCAGTTTATTAATTCTAAGTGTGTTTAGCTTAAAGCATTTTTATGTACACTATAATTTGTCTTGAAGTCTTAGTAGTATTCTACTATTCCTTTTCTATTTCCAGAGCTGAACCCTTTAGGTATTCGTTCTGCATTCCCTTTGCACTATTTCATTATATTTACCCTCAATATGTCAAGGGTTTTTCTACAATAGAAAGGTCAGGTAATACATTATAATATCTGACTAAGTGCGCCTTGCGCTATTCAATTCTAATTGCTCCCTCTCCCTTGCCTTCTGTAGTACTCTTCTCCTTTCGTTCTCCCTTCAGTTCCTGGACTGGATGACTCCTCTCTGTGTTGAACCCATAAGTCTGTCTCATAGTTTCAACTCTCTTCTACCTAGATCTTTTTCCTGAGCTACAGATCCCATTTATAACTGCCTAGAGGATCAACATTTTGGTTTGGATGCACCAAAAGTGCCTCATATTGCAGGTTGTCCAAATTTGAGCTCCTTCTGTTGCTCCTTAAATTGTCTTGAAACCGCACCATCCACTATCACAAAGCTACAATGCTTAACATTTTCTGTGACCCTCTGTTTCATTGCTATCGCTGCTGCCCTAACTTTAGAACCAGTTTTCTTCTTAATTAGGTCCCTGGGAAAGCCTTTATAAGGTCTACAAGTTCTGTTCATGAAAATAAAACAGTAGAGACTGAACACCACATGAAGACATTAGAGGTTACATACGACACATCTTAGTGGTCAATAATAAGCATTCTAAAATGGTCCATTTGCCATCTCTTGCTCATTAGAAACTTCTCAGGCTTTCCCTTTCTTCAGTTTCAGTGTTACGGGTTTATTTGAGTTTGTGTTGAAAATATTCGTACCAAGAGCAAGATCCTTTCTCCTTTCAGTGTCCGATCCTTTGTCAAATTCTGATGTTATGATTCAGGATTACTGACGCCCACTTTCCCACCACTTTGGTGTCATGTGACCTTAGTGAAATGCTCTTAAAGCACAGGGGGAATTTCCTTCTTATAGATGCACCAGCAAGTTGTCATTAAAAAACGAAAAGTAGTAAGATCAGATATTGATGCAAAACTTCTTTCACTGCCCTGCCATTGATTTTATATCCGTTTTGTGTTCCTGCTTGTAGCTTCCACTTTTTCTGATTTTTCCCAACAGGAATGAAAGACTTAGAATTCAGTCAGAATCCTCTTAGTAGCTAACAAGTTATATACTAGTGTTTTAATATGCTAGAATTTCTCATAAGGGAAGTTTGAAGTTGGGGGTTCTTTTGTTTTATAAATTCTTCTTTCTTATTTCCCATGACTTTATAAACTTGAAGTGCTGGGTATTCTTTCTTAATAAATTGTTAAATGCCTAATTCACCCCTCTGTTCTTTCTGTGTCTTCCTCCTTCTCTGCCAGGCTTCTTACATTGATATCTCTGGCAGGTGTACATTTCTCAAGATGAACATAATGGTGAAAAAGAAAGAAGGGGCTCTGTAGTCTTTATTTAAGAGCAGAATGATACACTTCAGAGAAGGAGTGACAAGAGGTTAAACTCAAACATTGGCGAGTACATTGCAGATATGGATATTAATATATTGGAGCAGATGTACGCCAGTGTGGCCATGAAGAAATGGCATCATTGATGGGTCCCTCAGTCTACCTTCCTAGGCTTCGTTTCCTCGACTAAAGTTGACCATGCTTGGGATCCTACCCGGTTTTTGCTCTCTGTCCCACCACATGGAATATAATGTTGTAGAAAATAGAAGTTTCATGAATATTTGTTGAGCTGTGATCTCACTGTCCTGGAAATTTTATAAAATGCTGCATATTCTGAAGAAATGACTTGGCATTAATTGAAAAAAAAAACAGTCTAAATTTGTTGCTTATCTATGATTTGAATAATTTAATAATTTACTTCTCACCATTTGTTCTAAGATGTCGTTTGTTTATGGAGTAGTTCTAGTGGAGATGAACAGACACTCTCATAAGATAGTGTGGTTTATGAGCTGGAAGCCTGAAGAGATTAGGTGTTACGGGTTTCCAGTCAGAGCCCCCAGCACTGTACCCTGTGCAGCACCAGCACACTGGACTCTGGAATGTTCTTAATTAATTATCGTGTGCCCATCCCTTCTCTCCATTTGTCTTAGTGTCCTGGGGCTACTATAATAATGAACCCCAAAATGCGTGGCTTAAAACAACAGAAATGTATTGTCTCATGGTTCTCCAGGCCAGAAATCCACATTGAGAAGTAAGCTTGGCTGGAGTCTGTAGGTTCTGGGTGGTTGGTGTCCTGGGGTTCTGGGTTCTAGGGTGGATGATGTCCCGGGGTTCTGGGGTGGATGGCATCCTCGGGTGGGTGGTGTTTTGGGATTCAGGGGTGGGTGGTGTCTTGGGATTCAGGGGTGGATGGTGTCCTGGGGTTCTGGGGTGGATGGTGTCCTGGGGTTCTGGGGTGGATGGTGTCCTGGGGTTCTGGGGTGGATGGTGTCCTGGGGTTCTGGGGTGGATGGTGTCCTGGGGTTCTGGGGTGGATGGTGTCC